>CAJUYH010005156.1:0-24242 GCA_910591685.1 Galerucella tenella
TTTTTTTTTTTTTTTGTTTATTTGGCTCAAATGAAATATTTGTATTTGAGCGGTAACAATCATTGAGCGCAGTAAACACGCGATTGTGTGTGTGTATTTGTGAGAGAGAGTGAGAAATAAAAAGAGTGTATGCACAGGCTATACACGCGCGGCATGGTGTACGTTGTTGTATGTTCACAGAAAAAAAAAAAAATGGAATATATAAATTGCATATATTATATATATATTCGGTGACTACAAATTCTGTAAATAGTATATATATTACGCAAGAGATATGATTAAGCAGCGAGAAATAGCTATAAAGTGAAATATACATAAGATATTATATATTATATATACATATATATGAGAACAAGAAGTATATATATAAGATTATTATATATATTTACCTTGGTAAGTGATACAAAGCGTTTTAGCAGTGATCTCACTTGATTAACGAATTAATAATAATATTGTTGATTGATTCTATGGCATTTAACTTAATCGAATGTAATTTCAATTCTCTCATTGTATTCGGCCTATTATTGATCGACTTGAATAACGAGAATCGTGTTAACGACTACATATATATTCCAAGACACTAATCTTCCAAGTAGTTATTTGTTTTGTTCAAATTTATTGAAGGGAAAAAAGTAAAATGATAAAAATGTTGCGCAAATTTCACGCTGGTCGTGGATTCTCGGCGCGAGTCGGTTTTCGAGGTCGATTGTTTTTTCTGAAGTTGCACGATTCACATTCGATCGATGGGCTTCATTATTTGTTTCTTTTCTTTATGGCTCTTTATTTTTTTCTTCTATTTATTTTCATTTGTTTTATTTTCACATGAATAAATAAAATTGTTTCAATAACTTTTAATTAGTGTTTTCAATTTTGTATTTAATTTACATGTCATAATATTTTTACAAAAATGAAAAAAAAAAGTAGATGCCAATTGAAATCATGATTTTTTCATTGATCATAGCGACATTGTGTAGCAGCAAATTTATTCATATAGTACAGACAAATACACTAGTCGCTAAAGCAACTTTGTTTTAATTATCACGAAACGTTGAACAATCTATAAAGAAAATTTCGTAAGTCAAGTGAGTTCACGTAACGCCACGGGAACTTAGGCAGGAAAGACAACATGTGTACATTGTAAATAGTAGCGCAGAGACGATTTACAGAAAGACAGAGTTAAAGTTGCATCGAAAAATAAAAAAAAAAAAAAGTAATAAAAAATAAAAAATAAATAAAAAATAAAAACCGACGCCATGTACTTGGAGCGAGGGGACGTGGAAGAAGGATGGAAATAGAAAAAAAAATCATAATAATTGTTTCTGCAAAAGTGAAAGGAAATTCTTATTTATTATCCAGAATTATAACAAGTAATTATCAATTTGAAGTATGACAATTTTCAGATCACTTTTGCTTCTTTCAATTTCTTTCGATAAAATCAATTCGCATTTTTATTTCAACAAACCGTCATGTGATTGTCCCTAATTTGCTTCGAGTCCTGGCGTAATCTTTTAATAGATAAAACAAAAAATAGAAAAATTGTATGATGCACGGTATATCTCTAAAGAGCGTGTGCGGTTCACTCGATATTTTCACGTACTTCTTATGACGACCGCGTTAAAAAGAAAAAGTTAAATTTTTAATAAATAAATCAAATGTTATTTCGACGTTATTAGTGAATTTTATTTTGTCTCTACTTCATCAGAATATTTGAAATAAATTGCGGATAAAATTAAAATTGAAAGGGCATGAGAAGGAGAACGTATGGCGCAGAAAGGGCGAGAGAAAGAGAGAGTAATAATTTACAATAACTCTAGTCGTCAGCGGTTCGAAGTCGTAGTACGCAAAATATGATGAGTGATCTCACACGCTATTTTAGCAGTAAAAGTTGTATCACACGTACTGTTTTACCAAAATACCGGCAGCGGCAACCGAAACTGGAGAAAAAAAGCAAGCAACACACAATATGGACAACAACAACAACAACCATAAAAAAACAATAAAGAGTATTATTCTATATATAATAATGATTAAAGTTTTTCAATTCCTATCCTCAATTAGCAATACGTATCGCACAATTTATGCCATGCATAAGTTGTTAATGGTGACATTACAATTAATAAATAATAAATAGCATAATAAGTAATATAAATATATGCTAATGTTTTAAGGGTTTCCCATGTTCCTTGAAGTAGTGCGTATCTGCGTCTGCCAGCTTGTAAAGTTGACATTGGATCGTTCAGCATGTATACTCGAAGTCCCGCCCAATATGAATAACCATAAATTGACCAATCTAATAATCGAAGATCACAAAAGAATAAATACCGATCTCGTTCGTTCATGGAGTCCCAAACTTTTTGCGTTTCATAAACAGAAATTCGCCAATTTCCGTTCCAAAGTGAAGATATTTTGTCCATATTAATTGTAACTTTCCAGAATATCGAGAGGGCCCTATATAAATGACATAAATTGCATGTAATAAGTTAAATAACTTAATGGCTATTTTACAATTGCCATTACAACAAAGAAGAAAAATAACTCACTGAGGTTTTCGAAAAGTTGCTAAAAGTACTATATCAGCAATCACAGCTGGTATAAAATGGAAAAAAATATGTAGTATTATAAACAAACAAACGTTCGGTGTAAATACAGTAAAGTGTGGCCCGACCATTTTCACAGATGGCTTCTCTTTGCCTGGTGGTACAACGTGTTCTTCGAATGTAACTATTGTGCTAGGATTCACAACGGAACTACCGTAATTGAACACCATTACATTACCAATATTGTCTTTCCTAACATAAATTTTTTGTTATCAAAACAGTATTGAATTCGAGCAAAAAGAAATTTCAAATCCATCAATAAATCAATAATTGTAAAAAACCAAATATTACTTGTGCGTTAGAACGTTCCAAATAATAGCGAGAAGTCCACTAGCACACATGTCAACAGGTACAAAATCGGTTACATAATTCTTTCCATATGCAGTGTGTACTAAACCAAGACCATTACCCAAAAATATTGCAGCCGGTCCATTGATGTTGCCACACCAACCGGCAATCGGATCCCGATAACTTGATATTACTAAATTTGAAAATACAAAAAAAAACAAAACAAATGTGAAGAAATCGGTAAGTAAATACAATTTCCTCCATATTGAATGGGGAATTTTGAGTGGTTGAATAAAATTAATTTTAGTCATACTGACCAACACTCGGCCTATAAATGAAGCATGCAAAATTAACTTCCTTCGCCATTTCCTCAACCAATGATTCGGCAGTAGATTTACTATATGTATACAAATTCATCCATGGACGACAAGCTCTATCTCTTGCAGCTTCTGTTACACCGCCTGGTATTTGTTCGTCAACGTCAATGAAGTCTTGTGCAATCTTCAAATCAGCTGGTGGTGGATAACATTTTTCTTCAATATTCTGTTGATAGCAATGTGAATATGCCGTTGAAACATAAGCGAAGCACTTGAGGTTTTTGCATTGTTTAGCCAAATCGAGCATATATTTTGTGCCCAATACATTACAACGCAGCGTTGTTGATACACGAGCTTGGAATTTCACAATTGCGGCATTATGAATTATTATAGTCACGTCATTTATCAACATTTCTCTGTCTTCATTTGTCAAATTCATTTTGTCTTCCATTAAATTACCGTCAATTGTAACAACATTTGATGTAAAATTTGGTTGAATTTTACGCAATGTATCAAAGATCTGGAATAATAATATTACAATTTTCTTATTGCTGTATATATATCGTAGGCTCATTGCAAATACTGATATAGTCAAAATCCATGATTTTCTATAAATCTCGTTTAAAATTGACATATAGGGGTTTCCATAAAATCAGGTTTTCCTTAAATATACGCGAAGGTTCTACACTAAAAGTAGTGACTTGGTCATTTTTCCTTGTAGTAAAAAGTGCCTAAATTTAAATGGTCATTATCTAAGGGGTATAATGATTCGGTGAATTTTTCTAGCAATGCAGATTTTTTTTACTAGTTATTTGGTCGTATGAACTCAAAATTTTTGAATTTTGACCTGATCAGTTTTTGCAGTAAGCCCACGATATATGAATATCACTATATTTACTTACAACATGTTGAAAATATTTGTCCATTCGTTCTTTCGTTGGCACTTTGTATGGCCTAACCATTAAATATAATTTTTTTATGCCTGGACAACTTCGCAGCAATTTTTCGACAAAACACTTTCCCAAAAAACCCGTGGAGCCAGTAAGAAGCACCGATTGTCCCACAAAAAATTTCTGAATTTCGCTGTCTTGAGTGTCATCAGGACCGAATTCATCATCGTTCGTTATTCTTTTATAAATGTCCTCCATTATTAAATATATTGATTCGACTTATTATCAACAATAATTGAGAATAATATCTAACATTGGGCTTCACGATTCTCGAAAGCCTTCTCTAGTAATGAAAGAATGCTCATACGCTGCTTTACTTTTAAAGAAGCAATTCAATTTATATACCAGAATACATGATTTATTTACATATTCATTAAAAGTTTCATGTCAGGAAGATCGAAATATATTTACATTAAATGTGCTGACGCATTGTGGGTCATGCCTAAACTCAGAGTTGAGTTCGATATAGATAAATATTTAACGTTGTTGATTATTATAAATTGTACCTCATTCTAAATTTTGTAACTGAAATCATGTATGAATGCATGAAAAATATTTTAGATTGTCTTTCTGCCGCCTATAAATTTTAATATATTAACAGCTGTTTCAGTTTTAGGAATAAAAATTCTTTACATAGGCTGGGAAAATATTTCAATTGAAATAAAATATATTAAATAAAATTAACGTATTATTTAAACAATTCATATGCTGTATTATAACATGATTAATACTTTTGTAGATTTTACATTTGTCATGGATAAGATTCCTTCGTAATACAGATATTTTACAAATAACTCAAATGATTTTGCGTATTAATTTGATCGAAAAATTGAAGATGTCTTTGCTATTGAGTAATTGTAAAAGTGATAATCAATCACGTGATAAATCGAATGTTAATAGTCAACATACATAAATAGTTTTCAACACCCAATTTGGTTTTTATTTTGTTATATACTTCTTACGCAATATATAAATACAGCATATATATTTACATTATATTTATTTTCGTTTCATTTGAAACAATGCCCTCATGAATAGTAATGAATCTTCGAATGTAGCTATTCCTTCCTCATCGTATGTTTCGTTCTTGTTTTATGTCATAAGCAATTTGATTCATTAATTTTTTTCATATTAAAATACTCTCACATTTGAATAAATGCAATTATTAAACAAATTATCAATTAACGTAAAATAATTCACAGTTGATTCGTGATGTTTATTAGGGACCAAAAGCAATTTACATTTGGTTTTTGTTTCATGAATGATGGTGCAAACATTTATATCTATGAAATAATTCTATGTATTGAACGACGAAGGTACAATTTTCTGTTTAATTGCGGCGAAGATGATGAAAAATAAATTTGCTATATGATGTAAATGATAAAATCCATTTAAAATAATCTATTGCAATTCAATTTTCTATTTAAATATCGTCGGGATGCGGCAAATCGCTGTCAATAATGGAAGAGTTATTGGTATTTATTGTATGAACATTCTCAAAGTGTTCACAAATTTCAGTCTTACTTGAAAATATTTCATTACACTCCTCGCAACACAATGACAATTTAACATCATGCGTTCGCGTATGTTTTATCATATCGTTTTTTTGTGAAAACTTTTTATCACATATATCGCATGCGAATGGTTTTATTCCAGTGTGAATTCGTTCATGAACGGTCATGGCACCTTTACGTGTAAATGCTTTATTACAGTATTGGCATACGTACGGCCGTATTTTTGAATGAACTTTCATGTGTTGACTGAGATTACTTGAACATCGATATTGCATATTGCACAATTTACAAATATAAGGACGCTCGCCAGTGTGTATTCTCTCATGTATTAATCGTGATTCCTTCGAAACAAATGAGTCACCGCAAAATTGACACGTGTGGGGTCGTTCCATTGTGTGTATTGATTTTGTATGATATTTCAATGAATTTTTATTCGCCAATTTTTTACCACATTTATCACATTCAACTCTCATTTGGTCGCTGTCATGTGTACGTTCATGATTCAATAATGCCGCACGTTTTGGGAATATTCGCGTACAAATTTTACATTGCCAAATTGTTTTATCGCTACATCTTTTCTTAATACTCTCCACTATATCACTTTCTGAATGCTGCTTACGATGCATTTTCAATTCACTCATTGAATTACAACGACAACCACAAACCTGAAATAATTCTCTGATCAGTTCATCATTTCGATTATATTTATTATTTACATACGATTTTAAATATTTGCTACTTACGCTACATGTGTACATTCCATCATTGTTACTGTGCCGCTTCAAATGTGTATTCATATTTCCTCGACGATTGAACGTAACGCCGCAAATTGGACATGCATATTTATTTAATCCATGAGAAAGCCGATGCTGTCGTAATTGTATTCGTTTCGAAAATGCCTTTCCGCATTGTTCACATATGTATGGTTTATTGCCGTTATGTTGATTCATGTGTTCTCGCAAATGAAATCTAATTGAATTCAATTATTGAAAAATAACAGACGAATTAAATAAATGTAATGATTAAACGCTACGTTTATTAATGTTATTATTATTAGTGAAATCATTACCTTGATCTAAATGCATTACCACAAATTTCACAAACGTGCCGTTTTTTTTTTGTTATGTCCAGATGTATTCTCTTATGGCCGCGTAAATTATTCGAATGTTTAAAGCTTTTACCACACAAGTCACATAAATATGGTTTATCGTGGCGATGCGTAGCCTCATGAACATCCAAACTCGACCATTTTTCATAAACTTTATCGCATAAACCACATTTGAACAGGATTCGTTGTCCAACATGATTCTCTAAAATATGTGATTGTAATTGTTTACGATTTGTAAATTCAATTGAACAATGTCCACATCGTCGCTTTTGTTGGGAAATTTTATTGTCGAAATGCAATTGTTCATGTAACGTCAAATCCTCATGTTTATCAAATGTCTCATCACACTTTTTGCAAATAAATTTATTCGATTTATCATGACATAATATTTCATGGTGGTCAATGGATTTGTTACTCCCAAAAATTGGCGATTCAGCTATTGCACAAATTACTTGGATATTATTTTCCGTTAATGTCACCTCTGTATCATCATTTTCATTCTGGTTTTCAAATTCATTATTGCTATTTAAACAATTGAGTGGTTCATTTTCTCTATCAATATTATGATTGTCATTTTCTTCGACTAATGTGTCACAGGATTGATTTTTAATAATTGAATTATTTAATGATTGCAATGGCTGCAATATTAAATTATTTAAATCCGAATGTGTAATAAATTTCAAACGATTCTCTACTTTTGATGTGGATAATGGTGATGGTGATGATGATGATAATGGATTACTCTCACTATATTGAATGGTAGACGGATTATTTAATACTTCATGTGAGAATGAATTTTTATTAATTACTACATTAAATTCTTCGGGCAGTGGACTTAAATCTTTTGACTTATCAGCGACAATTGTTGTCTGTTCGTCTGTTGAATCGCTTGTACACATTTCCTCATTTATTTCCATCTCATGAGCGGATAGTATTTCGCGAAATTTATCCTCTTGATTGTACTGCAAAATTAACAATAATCTTAAATATAAATAATGAACTATTATTATTATTAGTACTGGTTCAATTGATTACATCTAATGTATGCTCGTACCTTGCTGGGAAGATTTAAATATTTTCTCAATCTTATATCTGTTTGCAAACATGTCAACACTAATGAATGGAACATCTCCAATTTTCCATAACAGTCTGAGCATATTTTTTGTGGCAAAACATCATCATTGTTACCGTCAACAAATATTGGTAAATGCAAATGAATTTTATCTTTCAATTTTAATTCAATGCCACGTTCCCCAACGATATCAAATCCATTGGACGATGATTGTCCACATATGCGACATAAATTTGTAAATCTTATTGTTATCCCATCCAATTGGTCTAAGTTGATATTCATACTGCAAAAATTCATATTGCTATCATTATCTACTTGTGTCTCATTGTGTTTATCAATATCATCCATGTCATCGGTTGCATTTTGCAATTCTGCATTGTAAATTGCTGTTGGATAATTTGAATTTGTACTGTCTACATAATTTGATGGACAATTACTGTCCACTGTATCCATACAATCATTCAATTGTAATGAATCTATAACATGATTGGAAGATGAATATTGTTCCTTCAATGGGGTGAAATGTTCAGGTGATTCACTGGGCACACGAAATAATGTTGGGATTGCGCCTTGAGCAATAATTATTTGATTTGTTTTACTTAAAAAATAGCGATCCTCAATATGATTTGCGCATACATAATAGTTCCTGTGTAATTCTTCATTGGATTTAATCATAAGATCGGGTCGACCGCAATGATGGGCCCATATTGTCGAACTGCAATACCAAAAAAAATTTTATATCCAATTTGTAAATCAATCACATTAAGTGTATGGCAATATGGAGACAGGGGTCATAATCTCAACATCCGGTTATTAAAATGACTTGTCAATATACACATTTAACATTTTTTTTATAGTGAATTGGGCCATAATGCACCATTATAAACAATATTTTTGTAATTAATATTGAATTAAATTTATATAGAAAGTGCATCTAACCTAACAATTTAAATGCAAACATCTTACGTGTCATCATCGGGGAAGCTGATAAAAATGATATCGCTTGAATCCTCGTTTTCCAATGAATATTTGCATGATGGCGCTGCACAAACAATTTTCATTGTTTATAATTCAGTTTAACAATCACTGTGTGCAATAATATATTGTTGAATATATATTTATTATGCAATATCGTTTCTTTCTATGCTCATTGACAATTGATGATCAAATCAACTGTAACAATCGGCTAATCGCGCAATCATTGATATACCACGATAAACTAAAATTATATTTATAATTCGAACTGAACTGTACATTATATTTATCATGGAGTAATCAATGATATTGTTGGATGCAAAATTACAATTGATTTGGATGTATATCAACATCAGCTGATTTTGAAGTTCGAGATTGGAAGAAAAAAAAAATTCTTCACACACATTCAAGATTATATATATACAATGGTTGGAAAATATTCCGCGCGCGATTACGTGGCGTTAGTGACTACATTTTCATAGTTGCGGGCGGTGGTGCTGGCAACCTAACCTTCAATTTCATAAAATCATCATATTCATCATATATTGTATTTCAATGATATACAAGTGAATAGTCATGGCTCCTTTCATGTGGAGTTTTAAAGGAAATATGAACCGGTTTATCATTGACATACAGCTATTTCAATATATAATCGTATTATTTGGATTGTTTAATCTTTCATTGTGTCTTTATGAGGATCAAGTGGGAAAATTTGATTGGTAATTATTATATTCAAAATCACATTTATTTCATGGATCGAACAATGTCCTATATTATGCACATGCATATATAATTATTCAGTTTAAGACTCATGTCCATTCACCTATTTATCACTTAGAAAAATTAATTATTATTTATTACAGGCGACAGAATTATGTGGGCCGCATTAAATTTGCGAGTTTTGATACAGTATCCACTGCGAAAAAAATTATCGTCGCCACAGAGGAAAATGTTGTTGCTGCATTGAATTTGAAATCTGGTATAGTTCATAATCATTTTATACATTTCAAATACAATCATTTAAAAACATGTTTTTAATATTTATTGTTTATCATTTTATTATAATGATGAATCGATAGGTCAAATATTATGGAGAAAAGTATTGGAAAGAGGTTATGCAGGAAAAATACACGCATTGGGTGGAGTTACTGATGGAGATTTAATTTCCGTAAGCGGTGGGGTTCCTGCAATTGTTCGTGTGTGGGATCTTGCTGCAGGACATATTCTCAATGAGTGGCCAATTGCTGATCAAAATCCTGAAAGGTATATTAACTAAATTTTATCTAAGTTAAGGAAAAAAAAAAACTAATCATTAAATATTAATATTATGTCATTTATATTTATTCATTTATTTATTCATAACCTGAAATATGTGCGAATTCATTTATATTTATTATTGGGACTCGTTATTTCATTATTAGAAATAATTATGTTGGTGTTTCAGATTAGATTCACCATTTATATCGTTTTCCACAGTTGGCTTGTATTCTGCTGACAGGTTTTTGTTCAATTACAATATGAATATGCACATTTGTTTATTGTTCACACCATGTGTTGATGACTAAACAGATAAAAAAAATATTACACTTTGTTTTCATGTTCAATGTTTTCAACAAAATTATCAATTGTCACTGAAACATTAATTTAAAATATTGTTGTTCATTTCAGATTGCAGGATGTAAAATGGCATCTCAAAGATGGAACTCTCCATCATATTTTGCCACTTTATAGCAGTGGCGTTGAAGTTACATCCTATGATAGTAAAACAGGAGAAAAATTGAATACCCGTAAAGTGTCCGCGCCATTTATAACTCCGGAAACAGAGTAACAATATATCATATTTTTCTTGCAATTCAAATAAACATTTTCATAAATAAAGTAACATATGTATTTGATATTTATAGATGTGTAATGGCAGCACCATATCTCGCTTGTTTGAAAGGCGACAATTCATTGGCAATATTATTTGTCGTACATTTATTCGATGCAAATGTGCAGCCACAGTCAATAACAAGCAATAATATATTCGGTGCTGGTGCCGAAGGACCATTTCACTTGGTATCACCTTCCGGCGATCAATCACTTTTATCTGTATTTGCTGCTGGTGATAATAGACAACGTATATTAATTCCCGGTGAAGTAACAAATACAATTCCACGGGATATCGATGGCAATGCCAAACTTTATATCACAACTATTGATAATGACAAAGTTATTTTAGAAACGACATTTGAAGATGGAGTATGATTAATATATTATATTTTCGCAATCAATTTAAAATTAATTCCAATACTGTTGATATAATTGTTGGATTGTTTGCAGGTCACGAAAATAAAAGCGACAAATCTTCGGACATTTGAATCTTTACCCGAGTTTTCTGCTACAATATCTCATAATGCACTTTCATCACCGATAATTGTTGCTTCTGTATGTCCACGAGTCAATAAAGGAATCGCATGTAGGCATCTATTGTCATCAGATGATCACAGTGTTGCATTATTGCAACACAATAAATTGATATGGACACGTGAGGAGGCACTGGCGAGTATCGCCACTGTTGAAATACTCGAGTTGCCTATGTCAGATCGTGACCAAACAATTGAAACAGAATTCGACCTTAAAGAGAGTAAGTTTTTGTTTTTATATTTTTTACTATTTACTCATAAATGATGATAATTTATTTTCAATTTATAATTATATATTGTGTGTTCACCCTATTCGCGTATTCACAGTTAATGAAAATATAGGTCGTCAATTGACATTTTAATATGCAATTTGCATGCGGTGATAATCTTATCTCGTAATACAATTTTATCATTGGCGTGAATTCGATTGTAGCAATTATTATCTATACATATATTTATTTATATATATTATGATGTTTCGAAAAAAAAAAAAAAAAAAAACAATTTTGATTTTCCAACGGGACATATCTTTAATAGTTGCTTTAGGGATTGAAATACATAAAAAAACATGCACAAATTTCAATATTTATTTGTTATTTATTATTAAATATGAATTAAATTACGAATTTAAACTGCTCAATTTATTGCTAAAAATATTGCTCAAATAAAAACGGAGATTTTTTTTAATGAAATCACTCACTGTCATATAATCAGTCGCTATAAATGTAACTTATGTTGGGAGCAATATAATTTGCCTTATGATTTTCTCTATGTCAGGCTGGATTCAATGATGGAAAACAGAAGCATCTTATGTCGAATGTATTGAAGTTTTGCAATCTTTAGGGAGAGCTAATGATACTCCTTCAGTCCAGGACTTTAATTTCTTACTGACGAAAGACGACGACCAAAAGCAATACCTTTTGAAATTTGTTCAATTTCATATTGAGCAGTATCCCACCTGCTAAAAGAAAATCCTAACTTTACTATTGTCAAGACATGTAGAAAAAATTAATTCAATTCATTGAGCATTAATACGTGGTGGGGTCTAGAAAATTTATTACAGAAGAATGAGACAATAAGCTAGTGTTACGTTATAAAAATTGAAATAAAAATAAATTATCATTGCGTCAGGCTGTACTTCTCCATTAGGTTAAATTAGATTTCGTATTCGATTTACATTCAATAGTAAATATCGAATAAATATCGATTTTAATTAAAAATGCGAAAAAAAATGAAAAATCAACTGATACCGATCGTCCAGTCAACCCATAATACTCATTTTTTGACGCAACCATTCATCCCACCTAAAGTAACTATTAAAGATATGGCCCGTTGGAAAATCGAAAACTTTTTTTTTTGAAACAGCCTAATATATAAATATATAAATATATACAATTAAATGTAATTATATACAAACAGATTGCATCAAAAAAAAATTGATCATATAAATTTTGTTGGGTTTCTTTACATTTTTCCGTGATGTTCAAAATATATTCAAATATGGTATTAATAAAGTTTCTTTTGTAAATGGCTGTTGGCAGGTATCGATATAGACGGTTCATGTAAGTAGTTGTTGCAGGACAGGCTGATTAAAAAAAAGACAAAAAAGAAAAATCATCTGTATTATTTTGAGAGTCGCATGAATTGCGTTTATGTTTTTTTTTACATTTTTTCTTTATTTTGTATAATTTTTTTCGCGTATCTATAAGCTTTCATTATAGATGCATTACTTTAAATCGCAGCCCGAACAAGTAATTCGCATTGAAGATAATTAGTAGGAGATATAGTGGCGCATGATCTGTTATGAAATTTGAGCTATGATTCCGTTGATCATCATTATGAATTGCACGATTTACTTCATTTGGTGCTACATTTGAAGAGGGTGAGAGCGAGAGAGTGAAAGAGAGGGAGAGAGAGTGAGAGTATTAATGGCTTATAAAAAATGAACTCGCTAAATTAATTGTTAAGTTATTAAATGCACGAAATTATAATGATATAATTATAATTATTCAATAATTATTTTATATAATTGAAACGGCATTTGTTATTCCGATTTTAATTGTATCTTGAGATGTTTAACTAGTTTCCTTTAGTGACATTATTGAAATAATTCTTCATAGTAAAATTGTCGTGCTATTATTAAAAATAATATTGAATAAGTGTTTTAAATGGATTTCTATAGGGGATGTCATTGGAATGGCGACACGCAGATTGACTGCCCAAGCAAATCAATTGAAATCATTATTTCAATCAGTGTTCGATATGGGTCCACAACCGTGGAGCCAACGCGCCGATTTGGTGAGGGATAAATTTGGATTGCACAAAATGATTGTAGTTATCACCAACGCTGGGAAAGTAAGAAAACGAACAAACAAAATATAATAATAATAAATAATCCAGAAATGGTATTCTATCTTTAATATTTTATTATGCCACTAATATTTTTTGCTTGTTGTCTTTTAAAATATTCAGTTGTATGGAATTGAGTCGAAGAAAGGGGAAATCATTTGGCAATTGAGGTTGAATAATTTTGCGAGTTTGAAAAAGGATTCCAATATTGTTTTATTGTATGTTCAACGTGGCAGTCGTCATTTTCCCCATCCGCCACAATGTGCATTGATAGCTGCGGACAAAGTATTACATAAATAATTAATCAGTATTATCAATCAATATTAAATTGGCCGCCGTAAATAATATTGAATTTATGTTTTGTTATTGTCGCGCTTGCATTTAGATATCTGGAGAGGGTATAATTTTCACATTCAATCCAATTACTGGACAAACATTGGACGGTTTAGTAAAGTTGGGATACAAAATCAAGCAGTCAATGTTGCTCCAAACAACTACGGATGAGTTCCTACGTGCCATTTTATTACTCGATACACGTGACAAAATTCATGTTTATCCATCAAATGCAACTGCAGTCGCGGCGTCTGTTAGCAAAAGCACATATTTATTTACTGGCGATGAACAAACTGGTGTTCTCTCTGGATTCTCATTTGCATATAGCACCTCCACAGTTAGTTTCACTATTATATCACATCTTGTTTCATAATATTGATAATTAATTATATTTTGTAGGAATTGATTGCTCACAAAGTGTGGGAATTGGTTTTATCACCAAAGAATCAAAAAATAACTCATATCGCATCGAAAAATCCATTGGAACATGTACATTCTCAGGGACGAGTTTTGGGTGATCGATCAGTTTTGTATAAATATATTAATCCAAATCTAGTGGCCATTGTTACAGAAGGTGTTGGTAACACCCATAAGAGTGAGTGTTTATCAATTTTTTCATAATTATTCACAAATGTTATACAATGATTTTATTCGATTGATCGTTATTAACAAAAATTTTCCTGTATTTTTTTTTTTTTGAATTTACAGACACAATGACTTTATATCTTCTTGATATTGTTTCTGGATCAATGATATTCTCTTTAGTTCATAAGCGTGTACGTGGACCAATCCACATAGTGCATTCTGAAAATTGGGTTGTGTACAGTTATTACAATGACAAAAGTCGCAGAACTGAAATTGCTACATTGGAACTTTATGAGGGGAAAATACAGAGCAATACCACTGTATTTTCTTCATTGACTACAACACGTCTGCCAATGGTTGAGAGACAAGCATTTATATTTCCAGCATATGTTGAATCAATGCAAGAAACAATAACTGAGAAGGGAATAACGAGTAAACACATATTAGGTGAGTCTATATCTGTATATTGTCGTGGTGGCACAACACTGTCACAACAGCAAAATCGTCATTTTTCTGGTTTCATGATGAATCAACTCGAATTTGTGTATATTTTCATGTGAAAGAGAGCCAAAAGTTGTAGTTTATTTAATGATCGATAAGCGGCAAAAGTGAGAGTATGCGTTTATGAAATATCCATTGTTTATTTTGTCAAATTTTTATTTTACGCCATCACAAAACTATAGATTTCTCACGTCGCTTACATTGTGCCCAAGTCACCTGTAACGATTTTGGTTTCTCATATTTTTCATGAGACCGAGATCTCAATACCTTTTATTAAGTGAAATCTTCAAATGCTTCTCCTGGAAAATTTCATAATTTTGTGTTGTAACGGTCTTGTTTCAAACCGACGAAATATCTCTTTTATTTTCATTATTTTTTTCCATTGCAATACATCAACATATCCATGAATCCATAAGTATATAGACATATATATATATATTATTTTCTAACATTCGTTCCATCCCTCACTCATTCGTTTGTTTCACATTCAAAGTGTTCTCTTCTGTCACTCACTCCTCTCCTTTTTCTTTAATACATCTCTCTCCCGTTTTTCTGTATTCGCATATTGTAACGTTTATACCATTTCTCAACTCATTTATTAGTTCTTTCATTTCTCTTTCATCACCCTGTCCTTTCCACCTCATTATCTCCTCTTTTTACCTTATCCTTTTGTACATTCATTGCTTTATCGCATAGAAATTTATGCTTCAACGACTCCTTCTCTCCCTTGCACAGTCTACACGAGCACTCTTTATACCCTTTTTTTCCTTTTCTTTCTATATTTCCTCATGTTATCCTGGCCCAATTTTTTCTGTCTTTCTCGTCACTTAGTCTCATGTTTAGATATTTTGCTCCTTCTTCAATTGTTATTGTCTCTTTATATATTGTCATATATCGAGTTTTTAATTTTGTCATATTCTTTTTCTCGCTCTCTTTTTGTCTATTCCTTTCACCATTTTTTCATTTACTTCTTCACCACTCACTCCATTCCATATGTTATAGACATATATATATATATATTTTTTTTTTTCCTCTATAGTGTCTCTGGCTAATGGTGGAATTTTGGAGTTACCGTGGGTATTACTGGATCCAAGACGGCCGACAAATCCAGAATTGAGAGAAGAAGGTGTTATTCCTTATATGCCGGAAATACCAATACATATGGACGCTATTATTAATTATAACCAAAGTGTATTCAGAGTATCTGGCATTTATACAAGTCCAAGTGGCCTTGAAAGTACTTGTTTAGTGTTTGCCCATGGTCTCGGTAAGATATTTTTAATCGATTCACATGAATTATGCATATTTCATTGCAAAATAAAATTGAATATGTATGTTAAAATAATTTATTCCTCTGCAGATTTGTTCTATACACGAGTAGCGCCATCAAAGACATTTGATGTGTTGAAAGAGGACTTCGATTATTATTTAATTGTGATTGTTCTGGCAGCTCTGGTCATCGCATCATATATAACCAAAAAATTGGCATCACAAAAGGCACAAAAGCAGGCATGGAAATAAAGTGATATATCACTGTAGGGGAAAAAAATGAAAAAAAAAAAAAAAACAAAGGCTAGATATAAATATATAGCACTTAATTTCTTTTATTCGTCTCTGTTCACATTAGTCAATAGTAAATAATGATTATTACTTATAACCAAACGTCATTTTTTTTTCTTTTTTTTTTCATTTGAATTTATAATGGCTGTTCATACGTAACGTGCATTTCGAAAAAAATAACTCGCAAATTTATATATATACTTATACAGTATATGTATAAAGTAAAATGGATTTAAGAAATTGAGTAGTTATTAATTAATTTATAATACCCTTTTATGATAAAATAAAATTGTGCACGAATGAAATTTTACAAAATTAGAAAGTGGAAGCGTATTTTCATCATCTAATAAAAATCCTCTATAATTTGAGGTTGAAAAGAGAAAACCAATAGAAAAATAATATTATCTTGTTGATATTCGTTTTTTTTTCTTTTTCTTTTTCCATATGACCACGGATTAGAACATTTATTCGTTTGCATTATTCTGCGGGCACAGGTTGCAGTATTGATGTGTTGAATTCGCGACTGCGCGACAATGAAAACCAATCACGTGTCATATTATTGCTGTAGCATCCGGGGTATACATACATTGGCAATTGAGAATTGAGCGTACTCGGTGAACGATCTCGAGTGAATGATGTAGTTAGAAGTAGTAAAAGAAAAAAAAAAGCTCAATGAATATTGTATAAAATGTACACAAAATCAAATTGTCTATTTTTCGCATTCCATTAAGTGTTTATGAAATTAAAAATATTGCATCATTTGACCAATGATCATTTAAATAAAATTGAAAAACGGTAAATTGACATAATTTAATTAATAAGTGCATTTCATTTAGATATTTAACTATGCAGTTTACGAAATAAATTGTTTTATGTGATCAATTGGTAGTGATTAATGTTTTGTAGAATGAAAATATTGAAATTATAAATGAAAAATAATTGTATAAAATTGAGTTTTGTTGACATTACGTGAACATATTGCAGACATATGGATGCAATGTGCTCTATGTATATACACGAAAACCGCAGTGCAGTATTTTATCTTCTCCGTCAATAATCAAACGAATAAGTATTTCCTGTAAATTGTTGATTTGCATGTACGCAAATTATGACTTTGGAAATTATTCATCGTCAATTAATTGATAAAAATGATTTATCCTGTCGTTCAGTAATTCAGTTGTAAGACGCGTTTTAAATTTATAGACCGATTAGACATAAAAATCATTGCAAAACAGATCATTCTACATCGATAATTCAATTATTTCATCAACATCGCCATTGTGGTAATTCAAAATTGATCATTTTTCTTCTGAATTATATGAAAATTCATCACAACCATGAAATATGAATGAATGTTATCTACAACAATGAAATATTGGCAGTTAACTTTGTGGCGTTTAATATGGACATAGACACACACACACATGCAGCTGTAAAAGAATAAAATTTATATTGACAAGTAACAAACACAAATACATATGCGCCGAGTGTGGTGTATAATTCTTATCGGTAATAATATTGCCTCAACGAATGAAAACAAACCTCCCCTCTTCATAGCTTGTAGATACTATTCACGTTTTCGAGTCCGAGGTCGCAATTAATTCTAAACGGAAGTTCAACATATCATTAGTTACACTAATTGATAGATATAGACACATGTATATTTATTTGATTTGCAGATAAATATTTTTTTTCTCGCTTATCGGCTACTGTTGAAGTTGAATTATGGTAGATGTAACGACTGCTCTGTCGCCAAATGAAGGTGGAACATTGATGGGTCGTACAAAAGGTGCGTTGAGATCAATGAGATCGGCGCTTGGAGGCGGTGGAGAATATTTACAAGGATTAGGTAGTAGAATTGGATCGGCGCTCAGTAGCAGTTTTGAAGACAGTGAAGTTACGACAAGTGCATCATCACCACCATCACCACCTCATCCGAATAATCATCAAATAGAAAATAATACTGAAGCAACAGCACGTCGAAAATTGCGATTGCCTCGGTATGATTGACGATTATAAATAAGTAATTGTAATATTATTTTATAAATATCTTTGTATTTGAATGAATTTTGTACTTTTTTTTGTGTTTTCCGCTTGTAGATTTGGTGCCGGACATTCTCATGAGGATTACGAAGCAATGACACGACATAAACTTGAACGTGAAGGTTGCGCCAATTTTTCCCGTTCTTCGAGAAAATTTCCGCCTGGTATGACATATGAGGAGATTGCGTCATCGAGAACACCAGTGATAAAGGCATTGGTGGAAACGAGAGTGGACGAGGAAATAAGCCCTGATAGAGATAGCCTCGAGAGTATCGAACCGCTGCAGGAAAAAGATATCAGAGCAACTGGGCCAGACCCCTATGACAAGCTTGATTATAAAACAGGTGAGTGGAAGTTGCGTAATTATGTTCATTACAAAATTTGGATGATAACAATTATAATGTTATTCTATATTGTGTGGTCATAGCACGTTGACCGAACAAGTATCGTGCGACTATAACATGTTAATAACTTTTTTTTACTGCTGACGCTTATTAATGAAAAAAAAAAAAAAATGATTTTATTATTTTTTTTATTTTTTTTTCTTTGCAAAGCAAGGGCTCCAGATCGCTATGAGACGGTCGTTTTTCGTTTAGGTAAATCGAAAATTTATGTTTTATGTGTGTGCGTTACAGGTTCCTGTGTTTCAATGTGTTATCCTGCTATTGTAATTTAATATTTTTTTTCCTTTCTGTTATTATTAATGTTCGTTAACCTGAATTTTGTCAATGTCCTTGACACTATAATGATAAACTGATAATACACAGGGTACTCAAGTGTAATCATCTAATCATTCGTTTTTTAAATACAACACGCATACACACACACACACACATATAGAAAATAACGACATTACCAGGAGCATTTGAATAAATGCCGTGTATTTATTAATGGCGAATGTGGATAAAAACAAACTACAGTTTGTTGATATGTTGAAATATCATTGCGTAATATAGCGATTGTTGCATTTTAACCTGTCTGAAACAAAAAATTAGTTTATTCCAATTTTTTCCTTTACCAGAAACGGAGTGCCCCTTACGATGGAATCGTCTCGTCCATTTGATACATTCCTGCTTAGTAGTATATATGTTATTTTTTTGTTTTTGTTCTCTTCCAAATAGTCGTATATTATTGTGCTTTATCAGTAGGCACAGACTCTGGAAAATGATTTAGTTTATTGAATTATAAATTAATTTAATTGTGCAGATGTACCGTGCAGCAGTGGATCACCTAGCGATCAGGATGGATATGGCCCGAGTACTAGTTTAGATTCAAATATGGACGGTCGTAGAGTGTGGGAGAGATCGGGTAAAATCAATCACTAATAATGTTTTAATTAATTTTTTTATTTAGTATAAATTATTATTATTACTGTATTTTTAATTAATAGATAATGTGTTTCAGGGTCTTCGGGTTCTGTTCAGTCATGGGCATCCAGTCTGTCTGCTGATAGTCAATCAGAAGAGGCCGCAGCTGATTTTATGAAATTTTTCGTTCCACGTCTTTTTGATTCACCAAATACAATTGACCAAGAGCAAAAAGCAACTTTTGGCCAAATGGTTCTTGTATGTAATAAAATAATAATTATGACATTTAATATGATGATGTTGTTTGGCCAATAAAATTATTGCAGACGGAATCTGGTAGAATTTGGTTTGCACGAGTGGTGAATGCACGTAGGTCACGTGCTTGTGTGTCCGAGGCATCATTCTATTCATTGGCGCAACATTTTGCAGTTGCGCTGTTCGAGTGCCATGAGGCGGATGATTTTGCACCGGCGAAAAGTCTCATGAATATGTGCTTTACATTTTATCATGAAGGTATATTTTGTATTAATTATTCGAATAAAAAATTCCGTAAGTATATTGCAATTTATTTGACTTTTTTTTCGGTTCAGTTGAAGTTCCGGGTTTGGAGCCATATAAAGAATATTTATACACTCACTTGCGGGTGCAGCCAATTTGGGGCTCGATGCGTTTTTGGACTGCGGCATTTTTTGATGCCGTACAATGCGAGAGAGCAGCTCGACCAGTACCCTCCAGATCAAAGTCTTTAGATCGTGAAAAAATTGCCGCTGAAGACCGAAAGTATCAAGCAAATATTGTTTTCGGGCAATTGGGGTAAGTCTTAAATATTATTAATTAGTTATTTACATATTTATATATATATATATATATTATTTACATTTTAAATCTTTCAGTACGTTCACGTGTAATATGCATGCATTTGGATTATCACGAGCACTTTGTTTAGAATTTTTGAGGAAACAATGTTTTATAGCAAATCTCACACCAGGTATGAATAATTATTTCAATATATTTATTCTTAATTTAATGTCGTGGCAATTAAGTAATGGGTTAATATTGTTGAACGAATTATTTTCAGAACAAGAAAAAATGCTGCGGGATAATATTTCACGAATGTTTGATGAATCAGAGCCGTGGAGATAGTTCAAATAATTTTATGTGCGGGTGTGCCTTACACCCGAAATGTCTGCTGATAATGTGAGGATAATTTAAAATTTGGACTGAATTATTATGAAATAATTGAGCATTTATTAATAAGTATCTATATAAAATTGCAACTGAGTAAATGATTCAATCTACACATCTATCAGTATTGTCAATTAAAATAAATTAAAGATATGGATCTTTATGAATTTTATGAATTGTCTATCTACATAATATAATATTTAAATGTCAATATGAGTATTTTTGAAATGGCAATTTATGTAAGGTAATGATCAACTGATTGTTGTGAGCAAAATGATAATATACATTAAACGTCCAACAATATATTGTTTATTCATAAATTGAATTATGCAACGGTTTTAACTGTTCTATGTGCTCTTTAAATTTTATACAGGCAATGTAAAATAATTTCTTCCACTAATTGATTATTATATAAAAATAATTTCTCATCGCACATTCAATTATTCAAAGAATTTGCACAAAAAAAAACAAGCACAGTATGAATTTTTTATTGCATACTATTCAATGAGGATAAATAAATGAATTTAGTTATTTTTTTTTGTAATTATGGCGAGGACGATGGCAAATATCAACACAATGAATGTTCATATCATGCTATTGTGCAGTATGTAATTATGACAATAATAAATTAATAATGAAATGGATTATTGATAGAAAAAAACACACATACATAGATAAATTTTACAGAATGTTTATTATTTTTAGTTTATTCGGAAATGTTCGGCCGCAACCAGTGGGCCGTTATATTTTCAACATATATTTGATCAGTGGACATCACAATGTCGAGTTTTGTCAAGTCTAGGTACAGATTTTTTTTTTTTTTTCGTTTCTTTTTTATTTGATTTAAAGTAAATGTACGAGTGTTTATTCAAACACCGCTATTTAATAAAAATTTAATAAATAGTTCTTCCATATAAAAGAAAAAGACGCATCTCAGATCAGTCTATTATGACGTTTCTCATTGCAAAATTAATCTCATGTACAGAGTAATTATTTGATCGTTATTTGTGTTTTCTTTCTTTTTTTTTTAAGTTTTTTGGTTATTTTTCACATATCGACATGCCAGCATATACGTACAAATAATTCTCAAAAACATTCTTATCACGAGCTTTGAAAATGGTTGAGATAAAAAATGAAATGAATGACTGTGACATTAGGAAAAATTTTCAATTTACGTTATTTTTGTTTGTTATGTTATTTGTGTATTTTGTGGTAAGTTTCGGCTTGAGAGAGAATAATATATCATATAATGCTTCTACCGTTAAGTAATACTTAAAATACTACATCGTCGTTGATTCTCTTTAATGCAAATATCACTTGCCTTAAATTAGGACGGGAAGAGAGACTTATTATTATTTTTTTATTTCATTTAATTTTGTTTTCAAACCTATAATTATAATTACTTTTGTTATCATGTCAACCAATAATGACTGGCGATCAATTCAAATTATCAGAGGTACATGAATAAAGTGAGGTGATTCAAATGATTTTATTTCAATTATATTTGCCAAAACGGCAGAAGTCTTGGAAAACAAAAGAGAGCAATAATATTTTTTTTTCATTCGTGTTTCAGATTCGTTTCGTCATGAAAATTTAATGTCATTGTCTTAATCTCGGCAGTACGACTCTTTTTAGCATTAAGCTCGAATGTTCCGTGGTTGCATATCAATTTGTTTGTTCGTTTTTGTCATTTTTTTTTTTTAATAAAAATCCAAAAGACTTAGACACAAAAATGTCGGTAAAAATATCATTATCCACGGATTCATTCGTTCTACAGCTTCTGATCCACGTCATTTAATTTTTCGAATGGCCAATCACTTTTTTGTTTTTTTTTAATTCTATACGAAATGATTATTATAATACCGTTATAATATATAATACAATCTACATTACATTACTAGTTTCGAAAAATAATATTACAATATATATATAGTGTGGCTGTAAGTGTATCATTGTGTATCATGCACTATATTCTTTTTATTTTCGTAATCCTCCATGTATGTATTTACTCCTTTCCCCGACAATTGCCATGTGTTTCTCAGTTTTTTTTCCCTCTTTTTCCTGACAATATCACACACAGTTTATGAAATTTTTGGAATAATTGGCCATGTTGAATTGCACAGTGTAAATTCATAAATAATCTGATTGACAAAATTTGTCATCAAATACCTTCTTATGAAAAATTACACGAAATTATTCGTGGCCACGAATATAATTATTTCGAAAAATGATAATAAAATGTTAGAATTGCGGCACGTCGGGTTACACTTTTTTTTTGCAATCACGAATAATTCTTGTAGTTCCTTCAGCGAAAAATTTATTACTATAATATTGAATTGTGTTTAGTGTGAATGTAAAATTGCTAAGTGTTTCTCCATTCTCACTTTTGTGTTCTGGATAACAACCATTTTTCCTTGTCAATTTTTATTTTTTGCTAAATATATCACAAACTGCCGGTGGCGAATGTATTTATTTTTGCATTTGCGTCAAATTAAAATCTCCATTTTATTATCAAATAAATATCAATAATAATGGCTGTCGTTTCAAAGTGTGTCAGTCTTTTCACCAACTTAATCGTATTAAATGATTATTCTATTTTCTTTATTTATTATGATTTTTTTTTTGTTCTTCGCTGAATATTTCATTCATATTCCATAAGATGTAAAATACAACAATTTGACGCAAATCCAAAAGATACCACCGCAAAAAAGTATACAACGTTAATTGATTACAGGTTAATTAATTACATCACTCTTGAAATATCGTGAAAATCTACAATGACGCTTTTGTAGATTAATTCATCGATTCTCACAGATCCAAATATCGCATCGCCGATACGGATCAGTTATCAATATCATTATCAGTTTCTGTATATTATGCTGCTATAGAAGACTCACTCACATTCCATTTGTTTTATACGCTAAAAGTGTAAATATCTATGTAAATCCATAACCTTAATAATAGGCAATTTCTTTTACGTGTAATTTTTTTTTTTTTTTTTCGATAGTTGTCAGTATCGCTTACTTTAATACTTACATATCATTATTTATTTATTTATTTTTTCGATAATCAATTTAGATTTTTGTTTTACTATTATTATTTATTCGTTTTTTTTTCTTCTATTTTTCGTTATTTTTTTCTTTTTTTTTTTTT
>CAJUYH010005157.1:0-14588 GCA_910591685.1 Galerucella tenella
ATTGTAATATAGATGTGAGGCAAAAGTTGTAGAATATTTTTAATAAACAAAGCATTAACAATATATTGACTTTTAATTAGCAATAACTTTGCTGGAACCATTTTATTCATCAGATGAAAAATCATATCAAAACGAAGAGAATTTATTAAAGATGGCCCTATATATACAATAACATCAAGTCCAGGTCTCATTTAGTGTGATAGTGATTGTTCCGTTCCGAACCATTTTTTTTATGACGTTACGTCAAGTTGACATTTTTACTTTTTTGAATTGTTAAAATAGCTTTGTATGTTCTAATCAATAATTAAAATCTTTAAAATAAAATAATACCGTATCGTATCCCATGCTCAATTAAAAGTATATAAGACTTTATATACAAAACATTGGTCCTTCGTTAGCCGGATAATACAGTGATTTGTGGAGACTGCCACGCCAAAAACTTGAAAAATTTGTCGTAAGGTAAGTGTGCAGCATCCCTTATCCTTAATTATACCTACCCAATCCTATTTCATTCTGAATCAACTAATGTTAAAGCTCTCTTAATTTTATTTAACATGTCTGATGTAGCTGAAAGTATCACTACCTTGAAAAATATTAGAAAGTCTCTTAAAGCGGACCTAACTCGTTTCAAAACATTTGTTAATACTAAAATACATAATAATGATAATCCTGATTTGATAAATCTAGAATCTCGCCTAAAACCAACATTAACTTTACTTGATAAATTCAATGATACCCAATTAAAAATTGAGTTTGAATCTCAGACGGGTGATGATTTAATTCCAGACGAGAAAGAACGTACAAGTTTTGAGGATACATTTTATAGTATTACCAGTGAAGCTCAACAAATTTTATTGAAACACAAATCTGCAGGTAATACTAATGCAAACTTTTCATCACCACAAAACTACAATATTAAACTTCCTGACATAAATCTTCCGTCTTTTGATGGACAATATCAAAACTGGCTGTTCTTTAAAGAAACTTTTATATCTGTTATAGATAAACATCCTTACATGCCTAAAGCACAAAAACTAAACTATTTGCGTCTTTCACTAAAGGGAGAGGCATTTAAACTTATTGAGTCTCTTGAAATTTCTGATGCAAACTATCAAATTGCATGGGATTGCTTACTCGAGAAATACGAAAACATTGAGAAACTTGTCAATAATCAAATAAAATCACTTTTTAATTTGCCAGCTATCGTCAAGGAATCATATACCACACTTTCTCAATTACATGACGAAAGCACTAGAATACTCAAATCATTAAAGGCTCTAGGTGAACCTGTCCAACATTGGGACACCCTCTTAGTATATTTGCTAAATAATAAACTCAATTTCGCAGCCCGTAAGGATTGGGAATCTAAACGTGTAAAACGAACTAGTCCGAAATTGGACGATTTCCTGAAATTTTTACGTGAAAGATGTGATATTTTTGAGTCTCTCGAGGAAGATAAACACACATTAGGTAAAGTGCAGTCAACTATTCAAACCAAATCTAAACCTATTCCCTTTATGAAAACTTTAGCTTCTACCTTTACCCCAAAGTGTACATTTTGCGAAAAAGATCATATTATATATAACTGTTCTAAATACTTAGAATTAGATATTAAATCTCGTTTTGATGAAGCCAAACGTAGGCAATTATGTATTAACTGTTTACGTAAAAATCATTTTACAAAAGACTGCAAGGCTAGTAAGTGTCGTATATGCTCCAGATCACATAATACTCTACTCCACGTTGATAACGGTAATCTAACGAAATCTGTTCCTGACTCTCAGAATCCGACAGTCTTTGAGTCTATCGCTGCCGTACATGCTAGTAGCAGCGATAGAAGCACTGATGCACATACATTCGATGAGCGAAATGTCGACGTTGTCACGTCTTCTGGAAAATCTCACTGTTCGGTAATTTCACAAAATTGTGTGCTTTTGTCAACTGCTGTTGTAAAGGTGTTTGACAGAAATGGAGAGGCACATTTTTGTCGGATATTGTTGGATAGCGGATCCCAATGCAATTTGATTACTTCCGATCTTTGTAAAAGACTCAAAATAAACCCGGAAAAAATAAAAACTTCGATTTCAGGAATAAATCAAGTTTCCTCAAATATAAACTCTAAAACACGTGTTAAAATACAATCTCGTATCAATGCCTTCTCTTCAAATATAAACTGTTTGGTAATCGAAAATATTACAGGTAATGTGCCATGTAAGTCCTTTGACAAAGCTCAGTTGAACATTCCAAACAATATGACTCTTGCTGATCCAACTTTCGATATCAGTGCATCAATAGATATATTAATAGGTGCTGAAACCTTTTGGGATACTCTTTGTGTAGGGCAGCATAAATTGGGAAAAAATTCTCCATTTCTACAAAAAACTCATTTCGGTTGGGTAATAGCCGGTACTATCGATTTAACCCACATTAATACATACTCTAAAAAGCCTTATTGTCACATAAATATTACCAATGATGAATTACATAATCAAATCGAAAACTTTTGGAAAATTGAAAGCATCTATAACAAACCTCATCTTTCGAAAGAAGAAACCTTTTGTGAGTATCATTTCCAAAATAATACGGTTCGAGATGAAACGGGTCGATTTATTGTAAAAATGCCCTTTAAAGCTGATACATCTGTTCTAGGCGATTCTAAACAATGCGCGGAGAAAAGATTCTACTCTCTTGAACGGAAAATGTCTAAAAATAATAACTTAAGGCTTGATTATACCAAATTTATTGATGAATATCTCGATCTTGGACATATGAGTAAATCACAAACTCCTGACAATCTTACTGGATTCTTTCTTCCTCATCATCCCGTATTTAAACCCACCAGCACCACTACAAAAATCAGAGTGGTATTTGATGGATCTGCCAAGTCAACATCAGGCCTTTCACTTAATGATATTTTAATGGTCGGTCCCACAGTTCAAGACGATCTCCTATCCATAGTGCTACGTTTTAGAAAGCATTCTTTCGTTATATCTGCCGATATTACCAAAATGTACAGGCAGATTCTTCTTCACAAAGACCAACATTGCTTGCAAAAAATTCTTTGGCGATCTAATAACTTAGATAATATATCTACATTCCAGCTCAATACCGTTACTTATAGTCTTGCATCATCGGCATATCTCTCGACTAGATGTTTACGACAGATCGGTCTAGACATCGAAAAGGAAAATCCGAAGTTGAGTTTTATAATCAAACACGATTTTTACGTGGATGATCTCCTTACTGGAGGAGAAACCATAGAGGAAATTCTTTGTATCAAGCATCAGCTTAAAAATATTTTCAAGAAATACGGTTTTAATATTTGTAAATGGCTCTCAAATGCTGTTGATTTAAAGGATAATCAAACACTCAGCTCTATCAGCATTTGCGATAATAATACTAATAAAACTCTTGGAATCAATTGGAATCCTAATCTGGATTGCCTAAACTATTCAATCAATATGTCCCCACCCAAAAATGCTAATACAAAAAGAACTATTCTTAGCGCAATTTCTCAACTGTTCGATCCTCTTGGCCTAGTTTCACCAATTATTATAAAGGCTAAAATAATTATGCAAAAACTATGGCAACTGCATCTCTCTTGGGATGAGTCGTTACCCATGTCTTTATATCTTCAGTGGAAAGATTTCCAGGAAAACCTTCAACAAATAGGCCTTGTGAAAGCTCCCAGAAAAATCATATGCGATTCCCCTAAACTTATTGAGCTTCATGGCTTCTCAGATGCTTCTGAGTCAGCTTACGGTTGTGGCATCTATGCGCGATCTTTGGATAATACTGAAACTTATCATTCATATCTGATATGTGCGAAAACCAAGGTAGCACCTCTTAAAGTTATTACTATCCCTAAACTAGAATTGTGTGCTGCATTATTGCTTGCCGAGTTAATGAATAAACTTATTTCTAGCTTGTATCTAAAAATCGATTCTATTATTTATTACACGGATTCAAAAATAGTGCTTTCCTGGATAAATACCTCACCGCATCTATTAAAAACCTTTGTTGCCAATCGTGTGGCCCAAATACAAAACTTAACGCAAACTTCAAGTTGGAAATATGTCAATACTCATAATAATCCCGCAGACATCTTGTCCAGAGGCTCAACCACTCTTGATTTATCTACATCTAGCCTATGGTGGATTGGCCCCCAATTTCTTATTCATCCTCAAATCATCAATAATGCTGATCACTTTCCCATATTGCCAGATTTATCCGAATTACCTGAAATCAAAACTAAGGTACTAGTCTCTAATTCTACTAGTGCTACTGAGTTTATAAAAATACCCGCACTCAATAAACACTCCACACTCCCTCGATTACAACGTGTAGTAGCTTACATGTTAAGATTTATAAATAACTACATATTAAGATTCATAAATAATACTCCTAAACTTACCGGTCCATTGACTACCTTAGAACTGGAAAAATCTTCACTAACACTTATACTCACCGCTCAAAGAGAATCTTTCCGTTCTGAAATCAAAAATCTTTCGAATAATGTACCTATTACTACAAAAAGTAGTCTGCTAAACTTGAATCCATTCTTGGATCCTTGTGGTGTTTTGAGAGTAGGAGGCAGGTTAAGAAAATCCCAGTTCGATTTCGCGAAAAAACACCCCGCTCTTTTGCCAAAGGATCATTTACTCACAAAACTATATGCCCGCCATAAACATGTTCTTCACTCTCATGCCGGACCGCAATTGTTATTATCTATCATTCGCGAACGCGTCTGGCCACTAGATGGTCGTAATTTGGTGAGAAGGGTGGTACATGATTGTTTAACTTGTTTTCGATTCAACGCAGAAACTGTAAAATACCTAATGGCAGACTTGCCGATAGAACGGACAATTCCTAATAGACCATTTTTAATCTCCGGCACAGATTATGCGGGCCCATTTCCTATAAGAGACAGGAAAGGTCGCAAGTACCAAATAACTAAAGGCTATATTTGTTTATTTGTGTGTTTTTGCACAAAGGCTCTCCATTTAGAACTAGTTAGCGACCTTACTACTAATACCTTTTTAGCTGCCCTCAGACGTTTTATGTCTAGGCGTGGTTTATGCAAAAAAATATTTTCAGATCATGGCACAAACTATGTCGGGGCAAAGGCTGAAATTAATAAATTTTTCAAGAATCATTCCATTGAGATTCAGACTCAGTTAAGCAATAATGGTATAAGTTGGTTTTTCATACCTCCTAATTCACCACATTTCGGTGGATTGTGGGAGGCGGGTATAAAATCTGTAAAGTATCATCTAAAACGTGTCATCGAAAACACAATACTTTCTTATGAAGAGCTTAATACATTACTAATTCAGATTGAATCCTGCCTCAATTCCCGACCTATATATGCCTTATCAAACAATCCCAATGATCCTGACCCCTTGACCCCTGCACACTTCCTAATTGGCGACAAACTAACCAGCCTACCTGAACCTGACTATCAAGAAGTACCTGAAAACCGTCTACTACGTTTTGAGTTGGTACAACAAAGGGTTCAACATTTCTGGTCCCGCTGGTGCATTGAATATATATCGCAACTCCAGATTCGACATAAATGGAAAGAAAATCATAAAGAACTTCTTTCTCCAGGCATTCTAGTTCTCATTAAAGAAGATAATCTACCCCCTCTGCGTTGGTCTGTAGGCAGAGTCATTTCCGTTGTCCCAGGTAGTGATGGCGTTATCAGAAGTGCCATCGTGAAAGTTCGTGGTCAAGAATATCACCGTCCAGCGACAAAACTTTGCGTCTTGCCTAATCAAAAGTAGATTTAAAGGCAGGAGCCTTTAAGGAGGGGAGCTATGTTCCGTTCCGAACCATTTTTTTATGACGTTACGTCAAGTTGACACTTTACTTTTTTGAATTGTTAAAATAGCTTTGTATGTTCTAATCAATAATTAAAATCTTTAAAATAAAATAATACCGTATCGTATCCCATGCTCAATTAAAAGTATATAAGACTTTATATACAAAACACCCATAACAACCGATACTACAAACATAATAGAGTACACACATATTTCATATTTTCCTTGGATATTAATTTATAATAGTAAATATGATATCAAAAATTACTAATAATAGGAAATAAACCAGTTTCCATTGGAAATTATTTTAAAATAAAATTCAAATTTCAATGCACTTTCCTGCACCCCGATGATTTCCGAACGCTACCGATGATACGTGTGATGTCATATCTCTTGTGTTTACTTATGTATATGGCCGGTATTGCATTAGGTTATGTGTAGTTGTGTGTTTATATTGTATTTTAATCAACTATTAATTGCTTCATCGACGTAAAAATATCATTTATATGTTTGTTTGAGACCATTACGTGTTTGTGTGTGCTTTTTTTATTTCTAAAAGTCAACGTAAAGTGGAAAGTGGACATAAATATTTGATATTTCCGAGGATATTTTAAAAGTCTTGGAAGAATATATTTTATTTACTAGTCCAGTGTTCAGTGACGATTCTTTCATATTTTGTGAGTAAAGATATGGCTAGCGAAGGTTTTGTAAAAGCACAAACTGATAACTTGCCCAAAGTAGACTCATTTATGCTACTTGAATTTATGAAGTCAAACAGCTGCTTCAATACAGAGGAAATAAGAGGAGTTAAAGCATTATCGTAAGTACGATTTAAACTATGTTTTATTTATATAATATATACCAACCATATTTCGATGTGTGGTCGTAAGAAAATGATGTTTTTATGGTTGATTCCTAGATATATAGGTACATAACCTCAAACTATTTAGGAATAAAAATTACCAGCATATAAGTAGGTACTTACATTAAAATGGTCTTCACAAACAAAAGTAATGCCCTTTTTTTTGCTTGCGCCACCAGGTAAAGTAGCAAATATTTTGTCTAGAGTTTTAATAGACGTTGATTTACTCACTGGAACAATGCAATACTTGGAATACAAAGTTTTTTTTTCGGCTTCATACATTTTTTAAGCTTTCAGAAACAAATTAGGTCACAAGAACTCAGAGCGTGATACACGAATAAGAACGTAAACAAATGACGTCACACCATGGGGCAGCCATCTGTATGACGTAAAGCGCGTTTTGGCGGACTTTCAAATTTTATGATTTTTAAAGTCGTTTTAAAAGTAGTTTATATTTTTTTGAAAAAATAGGCATGCAAGGTGTTAGGAGACCTGATAAAGCGTCAATTCCCACCAATAGCAAAATTTATGCTTGTACCCTATTTATCAATTTTATTAGTTATAATATATATTCAAGTGATTGTAGAAATATTGTTATATGTATTAAGAGCAAAAAGTGGAATTATTGTTCTCAAGCAATTAACGCGCTCCGCTTCGTGTCGCGCGTTAACTCTTATTTTATTTTAAGGGGAAGGGTGAATGCAATTATTACATTCCCTTCCCCTTCTTCAAATACACAATGTTAGGGTATCTTCATATATAAATGTTTTTATAATTCCATTTAATTTCTTGGGTTTGTGAGGCTGACATGACAGCGAATGGAACTTGTAACTCGGACGGAATTCTTGAAAAAATAAGCTTAAGACTTTTTTTTCTTTACTTCTTTGGTTTTCCACGCACGATCCTAGTTCTTTTCTACCAATCAGTCAATAAGTAAAGGCCACTTTTTATTTATTGAAATAACCTCATCACAAATGAATTTTTTTCTGCAATGCAATTATTAATGTATTTGTGACTTGGAGAAATTCCCCATTGTATTTGTTTAAAACAAAAAATACTAGCAAATGAGTCATAATTATAATTACGCCGAGCAAAAGTGAGTTTTTGACAAAAATCCTCATAGAAAACGGACTGTGACATCATATACCTAATAGTATAATATACACCAAGGTGGTGGAGACTGTTGTTATTGACAAAGCACCAAGAGTGGAATAAGGTGCGAGGTTAACAAATATCTTCACCACCATGGTGTATAAATACAATTTTTCCACTACTAGCCAAATTTAGGACAAACATTGAAAATAATTCACAAACGCACCACGAGAAGCGTTTACTCCGTCGTCTGACTGACAAGTACACTGTCAGTTTTCGATATATTACGAACGCACTCCTTACGTCATCAGTCATTTTTGGTTGAGCGCAAATTTTAAACTAATAGCATTTTTATTCAAATAATTTTATCTTGATAAGTAATTTCAAGCAGCAAATATGTTAAAGACAATCTCCTGGGTATACAAAATTATGTTGCACAAGTTTTTGTTGAACCACTATCCCTGAATTCTCAAAATATTTGAATTTGTTCATTATTGACCTATATAGGTTAATAACAGTGAGCAAAGTTGATGAGGTAGCGATTTTTAGAGTGATCCATCAGTTCGTAATTCTGCTGAACGTGCTAATAAAACCATCGACATAATATGTCAAGTGTCAATGAATACAACAACAACAACAACTCAATTTAATTTGATATATACGACAATTATGAAATAGGTACTACTTCTAACCATTAAAAAATGGGATTTAATTACAATAAATTGAACTCCACACTTTGGAGCATACTATGAAGAGTTGAATTTCCTGACAAACTATCATGGAGCTACTATTAAGAGGAGATGACACAGTCGACTATCTTATAATAGGAAAGTGGTATCACAGAGTACACCATCTAACAAGAGGCGAATGAAAGCCGTTTTCGTGATCGCAATTTTGTGTGCACATGCGTGAATTAATTAGTATATATGTCAATGTCAAGTCGACACATGGTCGACACTTCCGTTCGTTCGTTCCCGTCAGTTACTCAGTACTCTGTGGTTTGGTTGTCACTGCCTTAGTTAGATGGTGTACTCTGTGGTATCAAGTAGTATATCTGTCAGTCTCGACGTATTTCCGTTTAAGTCCAACTTCAAAGGAACCGACAAAGCTTTCGTCTCTTGTTAGATGGTGTACTCTGTGGTGGTATGGCGTCGACGGCAGAACCAAGAACCTCTTTTCACAAATTTCAACCACATATCTCTTATTGATGGAGTTCTAAGAAATCTACAAACATTGAATATAATATGAAGTTAAATAAAACTTATTGAAGCACAAAGAAATATATTCCAGTACAATCCTGTTTCGATTGTTTACTAACCTATGATATGTTGTTCCTGATGATTTTTTCGTATTTACACTGTCTCTACTTGTACAACTTCGTGAACCACAAGAAACCATTATTGTTCAATTATTAAAATAGAAAAAAACGACACTAACATAAAGAAAATCCAAAAATACCCAATTCACAACTTCAAAACAATACTAATGTCAAGTTGACAGAGAAGTGGTAGTAAAATGGCGAAACTATACAATTTATAAACTATACAATTTATTAATGAAATAATAAGTCACCTCCAGCTGTTCACTCATTTTCACTAAAATACAAACTAAAATATCCCCAAACAAAGATATTTAGTTTCCAACATATGTCATAAATGACAGTTTTAATGCATCATCAATCGGTAGCGTGTAGCGTATTTTAATTCTGATTGAAAAAATGGCGACTGATACCACATCGCTCAATCTGATCAATTAACAAAACACGCGTTCAGCAGGAAATTGATGATCGCTTCGGTAGCGCTACGTTGTGATGAACGCGACCATTATTAACCGCTAATAGAGAAATTCAACTGTTCAGTTGGCTAGAAGGAGCAATAATTGTCAACTTCACAGCTAACAGTGAAAAAATAGTTATTTGTATACTAAGGCCGCAAAATGCTTTTTCGCGTTCCGAGAGAGAGATTATCGCCGAGGCCGCTCCGGCCGAGGCAAGATAATCTCGAGGTCGCGAAAACATTTCGTGTTGTGTATACATAGTATACACAATATTTTTCGTGCAACCGTGAAAATTACATAATTTCAATAAACATTATGTCTCTTTAGAAAAGACAGTCAGTTTTTGGTTCGAAATACATTGTTATTGTCATATTTCAGAAATGTCAAATGCTGTAGTGGCGTTCAGTTTGCCGGCAGTCACTATGGGAACGGCCGTAAAAATTCAGTTTGCCGGCAGTCACTCTGGGTAACGGCCGCAAAATATCATTTTGCGGCCTCTGTTGCGGCTGCAAAATGCTTGTTTTGCGTCCGGTTGCACGAAAAAGTATTTTTAACCGATTCCTAAAAAAGCAAATTCTCAATAAGAAATGTGGTTTAGTAGGTTTTGTTATGTATTTTTGGACATAACTTCTTTCTTTATGATTCGATTCCAATGATTCTTTTTGCATTTGATCCAGTACAGCTCCAAGGTGGTCCCATTTTAATTTTAGGACTATTTGACATTGGACTATGAAGATACACTAAGAAAACAACCATATATAAAATATATAGTTTTTTTTAAACACAGAATCTGTTTTAAAAATATAAATCCTTGTTTCCACCCTTCATGGGTGGCATCCATACAATGTTTAACCCTTTGAGTTTCAAAACTGGTCCTGGATATTCGCAACAAACATTTTTTTGCCCGGTCCTTTCTATCTTGGACCGACAATTCTTCTGTAACCTTATTTATACGTATTAGATCTTTTGCAAATCAAAAACTATAAAAACATCTAAACTTTACCGGTAAAAAATATTCACAGATTCAAATTTGACCTTCTATCTATCTTTCTCACCTTCATATTTACTCTTCTCCTACACGATTGAGAACTGTACAAACAAAAAAAATGTAACTGTAATTTTTCGTAACTGCAAATTTACGTACAAAGACGAAAATACTGTAATTTGAAGGTAATACAGTATGTTTAGCAAATTGCAAACGGAAATATATAAATAGTGACGAATTTAGCGTGAAAATAAGTAATAGTATACATAAAAAACAGTTACTTCACTTTTGTATAGAATCACGCTCGACAATCGACAGTTCAAAACAATGGAAATAAATTTACTCCTGAATATTTTGTATGAGACATTTTTGACCTCCTCTATTAAATGCTAGTAAAGAAGAAAGCATAGAGTGAGCACCGATATATCCCTGAAAAGGTGTGTTAAACGATTTTTTTTTCAAAAATATTAGCGGTAAAGAAACAATACTGGGTGTTTTTGCATACATTTAATATGCCGTACGTAAACATAGCTTTTTTTTCGATAAGTATACGATGATATTTATTGACACTTGAAACTACAATATACACCGAGACGTTGGATATTTTACACTGAAAAAAGTGGTACTTACAAAATTAAATCGTGTTTTGTCAATAGGAAGCTTTAGGGAAGAGAGACTGAGGCAGGATTTCTTGATGAATTATGAGCTTTTTGAGAAAAACTGCTGTGTCAAGATAAAATTATTTGAATGAAAATGACATTAGTTTAAAATTGGCGCACAACCTAAAATGGCTGATGACATATGTACATATGACATAATCTATGGAAGAGGTGAGGAGCGGAAATAGACAGTGTACGTGTCAGTCAGACGACAGGGTAAGCGCTTCTGGTGGTATGTTATGGTGTAGAGCATTGATTCCCAAAGTGGTCCAGGTGGACCCCCAGGGAAAAAAGTGGGGGTCCACAACAAAAATTGAGTGATAGATTGCACCAAGCGCTTCAATTTGTGATTAATGCAGTTAACAAAATAAGAAGCAATGCATTAAATACGCGCTTATTTGCACAATTGTGCGAAGAAAATGATGAGGACTTCCAACGATTGCTGCTACATACCGAAGTACGCTGGTTGTCGAAAGGTGCATGTCTATCAAGATTCTATTTGCTTTTCGACTCTGTTTTAGAGTTTAAGAACACGAAAGATCCTGTTTTAAAAGAAAACCTCATGAATTTCAAAGCAGACATTGCGTATTTGACAGATTTGTTCAAAAAATTCAATGACCTCAACCTACAGTTACAAGGGGACAGCCTCAATTTGATAAAAACAAAGAGTGAAATTTCAGCCTTTTTTGGTAAACTGAAACTTATGAAGCAAAATATTGGTCGACGTGAATTTTCCCAGTTTCCAAATTTATCGCAGGTAGAATGCCTCGACGAAGATATTCAGACGTATGTTCAACATTTGGTTGCCCTGTATGATGATTTTAAAATCAGATTTGAAGACATTCTGTCGATGGATATACCACCATGGATAATAAATCCATATGATGAAACTGAAGTGGAAAATGTGGTACTGCAAGTAGAGCTACTCGAGCTTAGCACTAATGAGGAGCTCAAAGTAGCATTCAAAAGAGGGTATCAATCATTTTGGCTGCAGGCACAAATACCTGAAAAATATCCAGGACTGTGGGGAATTGTGCAAAAATTTCTCATAGCGTTCCCTTCGTCATATCTTGTCGAACGCAGTTTTAGTGCCGTAACAAACTTGTTGACAAAAAAACGGAGCAGATTAAATATTACAGAGCGAGGAGATTTACGGTTATACTTAACTAAACTCAAGCCAAATATTGATAATTTGCTGTCAATTCACCAAGTACATCCCTCCCATTAAAATTATAACTATTATCTCAGATTACAATGGTATTTCAAGTACCCCCATAGAAAAAAAACTAATGGTGTCAGATCTGGTGACCGAGGTGGCCATTCTATAGGACCTCGCCGGCCGATCCATCTACCTCGATATTCTTCATCCAGGTAACGTCTTACTGCACAATAATAATGTGCAGGAGCACCATCATGTTGAAATGTTATTTCCAGATGGCCGAATTTACCTGGATTATCTTCCAGAATTTCAAGAATTAACGGCTCAATTTCATTTTGTAACATCTCCAGATACACTTCACCGCTTGAATTTGAATTTTGGAAGACAGGACCAACTATGTGGTTTCCCAAAATACCTGCCCAAACATTGACTTTTTCTGGAAATTGGCAATGTTGTTCACGAAAGGTGTGAGGATTTGTGTCACTCCAATACCTTACATTTTGTGTATTCACATTTCCATTGAGGCAAAAAGTACTTTCGTCACTAAAACAAATTGTTTTTGTGTAATGTGGGTTTTGACCAATTTTATTTGTCATACACTCACAGAATTCGAGTCTTCTATCGGGGTCGTCATCCGAAAGGTGGTGCACCATTTTTAACTTGTATGGATGTCAGCTAGTATGTTCATCCTATGAGTGTCAATCCTATGTTTGTTAATTCTGACACATTCCAAGATAGCATAAATATCTGCCTGAAATACAGAGGTATGTTCTCCTACTGTCAATAAATTAGTAAAAAGCTTAACGAAACTAGTTTAGTAAAAGATTTGTTGAAAGACTGGCGCAGATTATGCCTTTTATCTTCGTATTCGTCTATCAATTTTTGAATGAATGAGAAAGAACAATAGATTGTATCCACTAGAAATTTCGAAATGTATTTTTTCAGTGTAATTGTACACTAAGAGTTTTCTTAGTTTTATTCAGATAAAACTGAAGATTGAAGCTTATACACTTGGCTCATATTCAATTTATGCGTGTAGATATTATCATCACACCAAGGTCTGTGCCCATATGCAGAATATATTTTGCGTATATTTATACAACTACGGACATTTGCAGTCTCTTTATATCATTTGTAGAAAGGTATATAAAGCCGAGGCTCTTCTTATTCTTCTTTCTTTTTCAACATTATCTGCTTTCAGTGTATCGCTTTGTCTCAGTTAAAAGCAACAGAAAAGATGACGTTTGGTCGCTTAGACATTATTTGTCTTTCAATCTGTTAAAATTTGTTAGGTGCTTGACAAATTCTTCCTATGGGAAGTGGGGAAGAAAAAATTTGGACATTGATACCTGGTTATATCACTTATCTTATATGGAAATATATTTAAAACGCAGTATTCAAATTGGATCACACTTAGAAGATTAAAATTTTATTAGATAATAAATAAAATTAATGTTCGACCCGAACGAGAGCCACTGCCTAAAGCCTACTATTGAAAAGACATCACCGCGTGAGAACGCAAGAACCTTCATGCACTTGTCAACTAAAAGACCGAGCCACGCCTGCTAGCTTTCTGCAAAACGAGCCAACAGAAAGACCATAGTAACCAAGACCGACACATTACATTTGCATAGCACTCTTTGATTCTTTCTTGCTCTATTTACGGACACATAGACTGCGGAAGAAGTTACTTTACTAATGGTATCGATTATTATTAGATCTATATATAGGGTTATCATCAACGTTTATCGATCTTTAAAATTTTAATATCAAAGTTTGGTCCGTAAAAGGTCATAAATTTAATGATTGTGTATTGAAAAATTATGATTTTTTTTGCGCGATTGATCTTTTTTGTTTATTTACAGCATCGGTTGTCAGGACGGTAGGTTCTGTTTACTGGATTCTGGTAGTCAAATTTGGTTACCAATGTTAGAAAGAGAAATTTCCAATAATCAATTAGGTACCTGCGTTATCAGGATAGCATCATAAGTTTTTATCCAGGTTTTCTTATGATTTATCATTGAAATAGTTGTTAATCGATACACACTTCAATACACAAAATCACCAAACTGAGTTATACATATTGTGAAAACAAAAATAATCATACGCAAAAAGTAACAACAAACGCGTTTTATTCAACATTTCCAATTAAGTGGAAAAAGCGCTATCCCAATAAAAACCGATCCTGGAACGTGCATTTCAATGGATTCAATTTCTAGTAGACTATTAT
>CAJUYH010005157.1:14688-38925 GCA_910591685.1 Galerucella tenella
AGTGGGTACTCATGGGACATTAAATTATTATCATTTATTATTAAATCATTTTTATGAACAAAATAAAAGTATTTTCCCCCCCAAAGTTGATAAAGCTTCTTTAAATAGCATCATATTAGAAAATCACGAGTACTTCGGTCAAGTACCTTCTTTTAAATTACACCGACTTCCTATTTTACCGGTACAAACAACATAAAACATACCAAAAACAATTTCCATACAATTTTCAATTTGTACCTCGGTAGCTGTGTACAAGAACGTATATGATGCAATTTTGTAACAGCCTAACGGATACCTATTATAGAAAGAAGCAATTCTTTTGTTAAAGGACATTGCTCGCCACTGACAGATTAACAATACACTTTACTTGAAGACATTGGCGGTACTACTTCAGTCTCTAGAGGTAGGTACTTCTTGTCAATGGGAAAATGAAGATTGTCTAGACGATTGAACTTGCACCGTACATGTTTTTAGTACTTACCATCTACGAGTTGGAATTTCGGTAGGTGTCAAAATTTTATTATATTTTTGGGGGGGTTTTAACAAACTTTTCAAAATTTTATTATATTTTTGGGGGGTTTTTGAAAAAGTTGAAGAATTTTATTATATTTTTGGGGGGGGTTAACAAATTTGTCAACATTTATTATATTTTTTGGAGGGGTTTCGAAAAACTTGTAAGTTTTATCATATTTTTGGGGGGTTTTGACAAACTTTGTAATTGGGTCTTGATGTTCATCTAGAGGTAGAGGTAGCTACTTCCTGTCAATGGGAAATACAGATTGTCTAGACGGTTGAACTTGTACCGTACATGTTTTTAGTACTTACCATCTACGAGTTGAAATACAGGTAATTATCAAAATTTTATTATATTCATGGGGTGGTTTTAATAAACTTGTCGAAATGTTATTACATTTTTAAGGGGGGGGGTTTAATAAACTTATCAAAATTTTACTATATTTTTGAGGGGGTTTTCGACAAACTTGTAAAAATTTAAAAATTTTATTATATTTTTGGGGGATTTTTAACAAACTTCTCAAAATGTTATTTAAATTTTGGGAGGGTTTCGACAAACTTGTAAACATTTCAAAATTTTACTATATTTTTTGGGGGGGTTTTTGACAAACTTGTAAAAATTATTATATTTTTGGGTTTTTTTTAAAACTGTGTAAATGGATCTTGATTGATTTTGTAATAAGCAATATTTTGGATAAAAAATCAGTTAAAAACGAATGTCCTATGGGTGAAGATATTAATAATTGTGCAAAATATTTATAATATACATCCAAAATCCAGAAAATTAACCGAGATCCACGTGGCATAGTAATTATATTTTGTGCTCAAGCTGAATTTATTCAAAAAAATGCTTTTTTGATATCTTTAAATAGCTTAAGAGCGCCACTGTGAAAAAACCGAACAAAATATGATAATATACAAGTAGAAGGAAGGACCATTAAAATCCACACACTCTCTATAATTACGCTTTAAATTAAGAGAATTTTGTTCTGGCATGTCGATTTTCGGTACCTTGTTTACATCATCCAAATTATTACAATAATTACTTGAAAATTGGCAAACAAGTTAACACGAACGTTTTTACGTTTCATTCTTTGGAATTTTTTAATAATTTCGAACGGCATTTCAAAGTTCAAAGACATTTCAGCTTGCGATATGTTTACAATGGGAGAATTTTTTTTAATAAATTTATTTAATTTTTATTTCTCCGTGTATATTTTCCAATAATATTTTATCCGCTACTTTTACACATACAGAGTGTTTTTTTATTCGATATATTTGAATCCAAAGCGATTACAAACCTATTTACTACAGCACTAATTGTAGTATAATAATTATGCTGTAACCGTTAGTGGTAATTTAATTTTAAGAATAAACAATACCGTCAAGTTCACTGTTCGAGATTTCAAGCAGAGATTCCCACAAAAAAAAGAACAGTCTCTTCGAATGAATAACATAATTAGAATTTGAATATTTTAATTGCCGCATAGTTCGCAGGACATTAAAGGTACGTTACAAACAATGGCAAGATGATGGTATGCGAGCAATTGTAATGGAATGATGCACACACAATTCGATGGCATCTGAAGAAGCGATTGCGAATCGAAAGTCATAACAATGATTGCGCTGTTGTCGGTTTTTAAGGAAATTCCGTAGGTTCATTACTTTTTTCTTTTTGAAATTAAATCGTGAAAGAGGAGAAAAAAATGAAATGAAGGGGATGAAAAATATGCTTCATTGTCATAAAGAAGAAGAAAAAAAAAGCAAGGGAAAGGAATAATGAAAGATAAAAATGGAAATGAATAAAAATAGACAAATAAAGTAAGAGAAAGGGGAAAAAAGGTAACAAAATAAATTGAGAGAAGAGAGATAGAGAAAAGAAGCAGAGAGGAACAGAAACAGGGAGAAAAACAGTAAATGATGAAGAGTGAGAGAGAAAAGGAAAGAATTGGGAAATTATAGAAAAAAGGGAAAGAGATATGAATAGAGGAAAATATGATTTACAGAACGAAAAAGAAGAAATTGAGAGATATATATAAAGAAAAAATTGAAAAAGAGGCGAATAATTATCATACAAAAAAGAGAAAAAAGAAAGAAGAGGAGAAATATGATAAAGAAAGAAATAACAGAGAAAATAGGGCGAACAGATTATAAAGAGAACAGATACGAAAGCTTGACACAGAACAGTAAAAAGAGAGAGAGATGGGTGGACATATAAATGTCCATCGTCGTATGTCGACTCCGTTCGGGCTGTTTCGCGAAATTTCTCAACAGGGTTGTCAATTTTCATAATATTTCCTTCAATTTATGATCATAGGTCAAATATTTTATAAGCATTATAAGAATTATAGCATTATAAGAATTATACAATTAAAAAGACTATTCATTCTTTTTTTAATTTCTTGGGAAATTAAACCACAATATTTTTAAATTCTTTATTTCAACGTTTCGGTAGCGTTCCAGCTACCGTTGTCAAGAAAAAATAAGTAGAAATTAATTTTTATCCCTAACTGACACAACAGAAAAAATTTGACAACTAGACAATCAAAAATTATTTTGAAGTTTAAGACTGCAAAATTTTGTTATCAAATTCACGTAGATCATATCTGTGGCAAAATGTGAAATGAAATATTTCATTTTATGACATTCCATAATCTGTGCTTCAAGCTAATATTTAGGGAGGATTTGGCAACGATGTTATTAATTCTGACTGTATCCATTTAGATTCGAAGTATGTAAGAAATTGTACGGCGCCATAGGTAATCAAAGAAATATTTACGATTGATCTGGACGTTCCTATTTCTTATGTCAACGCAGATAATATACATTTAATTAATGCTACGTTCTTTTAAAAAGTCATTTGATTATGCAAGAAAAAAATATATAGCTCGTACAGTATAATCATTGCATTTATACGATGGTATAATAACCGTTTTGCATGTCGTCTGTCATAACTGGACAACGTTGCCAAGAACTAGAAAAAGTATGAGTATCTAGTAAATATCAAATAAAGTTTATCAAATATTTTTCTTTTTATTTAGTTATAGATTAGTTTTAGTATTGTCTAACAATGGTTTTAGTTATTGCGTGCAAACAAACTTTAAAGGCAATTTAAGGTCGGGAGAGCAATGTAATGTTGGGCATACCTTAAGGCAATTAACATGTATACAAAAATCTAGGTTTTAACTATCTTCTGTAAATACTGCTTCATCTTATTAATGAAAAAATAGAGATTCAAGTAACATTTATTAGTCAAAAATGATTTTGCGCCAAACCCAACTAGCAAAATGGAATTCTAAGAGGACTGAATTGTTGTATAACAGTCGAATAGCGTTGCTTCAAGGACTGTTTGCTTTTATTAGGCCTTTTGTTGCGATAATTTTGTTTCGCGAATCTCAATATGATTATTACTTGTCAGGTTAGTTGCATAGTGCCTAAATAATCGTCGCTATAAAACAGTTATCGTATACCATTCCATTTTACAATAAAATATTGTTTAAGGCATTTCTTTGGGATAAAATTGCTGTTTTATAAATCACCATGTTTAAATAAGCAATTCTTGTACCTTCATAGTGCCGCTTCAATCCCATTTTATAGATGTGACTACATGACACACTATTAAATCATTTTATAGTAGCTGTATAAATAATTATAAAACAGTCGATTAAGAGTTGTATAAATGTGAATTAAACAGTCATATAAGAGTTGTATAAACTTTTAATAGAACTGTTATACAACCAAACAGTTGTATAAAAATGTGCCCTTTTTAGTTGTATAAGGATCATTTAATGGTTTTGTAGACCGTTATAAGAATTTCAGTATCCTATAAGATATATCTTGTAGCTGTTTATACAACCCTTATAAAATTTAAATTGCTACTTGGGAAGCGATAGCGAGAGCTGGCAATAAAGTTCAAGCAAAGTTAGTTTAAATCGCAATATTTTTTAGTGAAGATTGTACTCTGTTAAATTACTTAAGGACCACCCTGTATGAACTCAATTTCATAAGACAGCTGCTCGGTCTCGTCTCAAGTTTACTACCACTATAAATGTTGACTAATAACTTTGAATAACTGCACCATGGATATATTCATATTTAGATCACAGAAATAGCATAACGAAATTCGTAATTTCAATAAAATACACATTAAACATAACTAAGGAGAACAGTTAAATGTAAATAGAAACCACAGACAGTACATATACTACTTAAAGATCAATGGCAATCTGCGTTTGTCAATATAATCATAAACTTTGTAAAATAAACACCACTAAAGCTAGACACATTACAAAATAACCGCATAGTTATCGGTGACATAAACTCCATGTTCATTTCTTTTACATTCAGTGATGTACATCAGACTACGCGGTCATGCAAAGGGGACAAAATATAAAAATCTTTGTATATTCGATACATATGCAACATCCAAATTCTTTTTTTTTTCTCTAATTTTTTTGGGAATTAAATCACAATAATGTTTTTTATTTCGACGTTTCAGTAGCGTTCCAGCTACCGTTGTCAAGATTAACTAGTGATGAAATAATTTTTGACACAACGAAAAAAATTTTAAGAACTAGACAATCAATAATATTTTGAAGAGACTACAAAACTTTGTTGTCAAATTTTATTTAGGTCCATTCATAGTAGATCACATCTCTGGTAAAATGTGAAATAAAATATTTCATTTTATGACATTCTAACGACATAATAGTCTACTAGAAATTGAATCCATTGAAATGCACGTTCCAGGAACGGTTTTTATTGGGATAGCGCTTTTTCCACTTAATTGGAAATGTTGAATAAAACGCGTTTGTTGTTACTTTTTGCGTATGATTATTTTTGTTTTCACAATATGTATAACTCAGTTTGGTGATTTTGTGTATTGAATGATAAATCATAAGAAAACCTGGATAAAAACTTATGATGCTATCCTGATAACGCAGGTAATTGATTATTGGAAATTTCTCTTTCTAACATTGGTAACCAAATTTGACTACCAGAATCCAGTAAACAGAACCTACCGTCCTGACAACCGATGCTGTAAATAAACAAAAAAGATCAATCGCGCAAAAAAATCATAATTTTTCAATACACAATCTTTAAATTTATGACCTTTTACGGACCAAACTTTGATATTAAAATTTTAAAGATCGATAAACGTTGAATATAACCCTATTTATAGATCTAATAATAATCGATACCATTAGTGAAGTAACTTCTTCCGCAGTCTATGTGTCCGTAAATAGAGCAAGAAAGAATCAAAGAGTGCTATGCAAATGTAATGTGTCGGTCTTGGTTACTATGGTCTTTCTGTTGGCTCGTTTTGCAGAAAGCTAGCAGGCGTGGCTCGGTCTTTTAGTTGACAAGTGCATGAAGGTTCTTGCGTTCTCACGCGGTGATGTCTTTTCAATAGTAGGCTTTAGGCAGTGGCTCTCGTTCGGGTCGAACATTAATTTTATTTATTATCTAATAAAATTTTAATCTTCTAAGTGTGATACAATTTGAATACTGCGTTTTAAATATATTTCCATATAAGATACGTGATACAACCAGGTATCAATGTTCAAATTTTTTCTTCTCTACTTCCCATAGAAATAATTTGTTAAGCACCTAACAAATTTTAACAGATTGAAAGACAAATAATGTCTAAGCGACCAAACGTCATCTTTTCTGTTGCTTTTAACTGAGACAAAGCGATACACTGAAAGCAGATAATGTTGAAAAAGAAAGAAGAATAAGAAGAGCCTCGGCTTTATATACCTTTCTACAAATGATATAAAGAGACTGCAAATGTCCGTAGTTGTATAAATATACGCAAAATATATTCTGCATATGGGCACAGACCTTGGTGTGATGATAATATCTACACGCATAAATTGAATATGAGCCAAGTGTATAAGCTTCAATCTTCAGTTTTATCTGAATAAAACTAAGAAAACTCTTACTGTACAATTACACTGAAAAAATACATTTCAAAATTTTTTGTGAATACAATCTATTGTTCTTACTCATCCATTCAAAAATTGATAGACGAATACGAAGATAAAAGGCATATTCTGCGCCAATCTTTCAACAAATCTTTTACTAAACTAGTTTCGTTAAGCTTTTTACTAATTTATTGACAGTAGGAGAACATACCTCTGTATTTCAGGAAGAAATTTATGCTATCTTGGAATGTGTCAGAATTAAAAAACATAGGATTGACACTCATAGGATGAACATACTAGCTGACATCCATACAAGTTAAAAATGGTGCACCACCTTTCGGATGACAACCCCGATAGAAGACTCGAATTCTGTGAGTGTATGACAAATAAAATTGGTCAAAACCCACATTACACAAAAACAATTTGTTTTAGTGACGAAAGTACTTTTTGCCTCAATGGAAATGTGAATACACAAAATGTAAGGTATTGGAGTGACACAAATCCTCACACCTTTCGTGAACAACATACCCAATTTCCAGAAAAAGTCAATGTTTGGGCAGGTATTTTGGGAAACCACATAGTTGGTCCTGTCTTCCTAAATTCAAATTCAAGCGTTGAAGTGTATCTGGAGATGTTAGAAAATGCAATTGAGCCGTAAATTCTTGATATTCTGGAAGATAATCCAGATGAATTCGGCCATCTGGAAATAACATTTCAACAAGATGGTGCTCCTGCACATTTTTATGGTGCAGTAAGACGTTACCTGGATGAAGAATATCGAGGTAGATGGATCGGCCGGCGAGGTCCTATAGAATGGCTACCTCGGTCACCAGATCTGACACTATTAGATTTTTTTCTATGGGGGTACTCGAAATGCAAGGTTTATACTACGGTACCAGAAAGCATTGGCGTTTTGAAATTATTGAAGAATGCAATGCAATTTCAGCTGACACATTCGAACGAGTACGACAAGAGTTTACTAATAGGATGTATTACTGTCAGGAAGTAGACCGAGCACATTTCGAACACTTGCTATGAGAATCCATCGTTAATATTTGATTAATTAAATTTAAAAAATAATTTCAATAATTTTGGTATTTATTTAATTTACCCGTCTAAAATTAGTTGAAACCCAAACAAAATTAATATGGATATGTAGCCAATGTCAATGCCTTTCAAACGAGATATCACTTGCCATAAGGTCCTATTTAAAATTATTGGCCAGAGTGGCACTGTGACGTCATCTATTACTATTACGTCACCTGTTACCATTCGTAGAGAATTTTCACCCTCCAAATTTTATTAATGTAAGTGTAGCCGTTCAAAAGATACGAGGGGGGGAGGGGACTTTTGAATAGCACTGTATACTTCACACTCTACACCATAACCTAACCACCAGAATCGCTTACCCCGTCGTCTGACTGACACGAACACTGTCTATTTCCGTTCCTCACCTCTTCCTTAGATTATGTCATATGTCCATGTGTCATCAGCCATTTTAGGTTCTGCGCGAATTTTAAACTAATGTCATTTTCATTCAAATAATTTCATCTTGACACAGCAGTATTTCTCAAAACGCTCATAATTCATCAAGAAATCCTCGCCTCAGTCTTTCTTCCCTAAAGCTTCCCATTGACAAAACACGATTTAATTTTGTAAGTACCACTTTTTTCAGTGTAAAATATCCAACGTCTCGGTGTATATTGTAGTTTCAAGTGTCAATAAATATCATCGTATACTTATCGAAAAAAAAGCTATGTTTACGTACGGCATATTAAATGTATGCAAAAACACCCAGTATTGTTTCTTTACCGCTAATATTTTTGAAAAAAAATCTTTTCAGGGATATATCGGTGCTCACTTTATGCTTTCTTCTTTACTAGCATTTAATAGAGGAGGTCAAAAATGTCTCATACAAAATATTCAGGAGTAAATTTATTTCCATTGTTTTGAACTGTCGATTGTCGAGCGTGATTCTATACAAAAGTGAAGTAACTGTTTTTTATGTATACTATTACTTACTTTCACGCTAAATTCGTCACTATTTATATATTTCCGTTTGCAATTTGCTAAACATACTGTATTACCTTCAAATTACAGTATTTTCGTCTTTGTAAGTAAATTTGCAGTTACGAAATATTACAGTTACATTTTTTTTGTTTGTACAGTTCTCAATCGTGTAGGAGAAGAGTAAATATGAAGGTGAGATAGATAGATAGAAGGTCAAATTTGAATCTGTGAATACTTTTTACCGGTAAAGTTTAGATGTTTTTATAGTTTTTGATTTGCAAAAGATCTAATACGTATAAATAAGGTTACAGAAGAATTGTTTGTCGGTCCAAGATAGAAAGGACCGGGCAAAAAAATGTTTGTTGCGAATATCGAGGACCAGTTTTGAAACTCAAAAGGACTCAAAAACATTGTTTGGATGTCACCCATGAAGGGTGGAAACAAGGATTTATATTTTTAAAACAGATTTTGTGTTTAAAAAAAAACTATATATTTTATATTTGATTGTTTTCTTAGTGTATCTTCATAGTCCAATGTCAAATAGTCCTAAAATTAAAATGGGACCACCTTGGAGCTGTACTGGATCAAATGCAAAAAGAATCATTGGAATCGGATCATAAAGAAATAAGTTATGTCCAAAAATACATAACAAAACCTAGTAAACAACATTTCTTATTGAGAATTTGCTTTTTTAGGAATCGGTTAAATAGTCTAGTCAACAAGTGCCTTTTTGGCCAACTTTTTTCAGCAGTCTCCGAAAATTATGATCGAGGTGTCATTCGATTCGGGATGGCATCTAGATGATTTTTGAAAACAATTAAGTTCCGCAAACAAATATTGCAAAAGTTATTAACAATTAACTAAAAAAGGGGGTTTAGTTTTTTGCAAATATCTCAAAAACTAATAAAGATTTTTCAAATTAAAAAAAAGATTTGAAAAGAGGAGGAAATTTCCTAAAAAAACCCCGACTCCCGGAACTGTAGGACCAAAATTTATAATTTTCCCAGAGGGATGAAAATACGAAAATATGAAATTTAAAAAATGAAAAAATTCAGGGGCTTACTGGATAGATAAATGAACAATAATCCGCCTGAAAAAAAATTTTATCACAATTTTTCAATTAGTTATTCAATTGTTAACTAATAATTTTTTTCTGCTCGAACATGAACATTGCAAGTGTGATAATTGTTAAACTATAAATTTGAGATTTTTTTCCTCTCTTGGAGCAATTCTTAAAAGGCTTCACAATAGATCCCCGTTGGGAAAATTAAAAAATGTTTATTTTTCAGGTTTTTATTAATAATTATCGTTGTTGCAAAATTAAAAAATTAAATTAATCATTGGGAAAAAAAAAATTTTTCAAATATTATTAATGATCCGTTTTTATGTTATTATGTTTTTTTGACAGTAAGTAGAATAGGAAAATAGTTATTTATGATATGAGTGTTAAAAGTGAGGTTTTATTTTGTGAGTGAAAACGTTTGTGAAATGAGCGGAGCGAATTGAACAATTTCACGAACAAAATAAAATCACTTTTAACACAAATACCATACAATGTTTTTTGTACAACTTCCCTATTTTGATAATGAAACGAGCGAATTTGCAATGACAATAAATTCAAAATGCATTTTAGTATTCAAATAATCAAAAGATTGTTGTGAATGGCAGACGTTGCCAACGTTATGATTACTAACAAATGAGAAATATTTTTAACACTAGTGTTAAAAGTATTTTTAACACGCTGCTATGTAAACAATCGTTTTTAACATTGTTTGCTATCATTAAAAGTGTTACTTTTAATGACAGTTGTACAAAATAGTTATTTTCCTAACAAGTGCGGAAAGTGATACTTTCCCGTACGCGACTGCAGTTGACCCGAACGACGCGAAGCGGAGTTCGGGCAAGTGGTCAAGGGCGGGAAAGACACTTTACGCATGAGTTAGGAACATTATTTTTTCTACGACCGTATATACAAAAAATCATATCAACCCATTTTTCAAAATTTATTTTATTTTAACATACATATAAAAAACTTGACCAAAAACTATTATTATTATTATTATCAATTATTATTATAAATATTAATATTAGAAACACAATTTGTTGCATTCTGTGAATTACTTAAAATTGCCGGTCCAGTGGAGTTATTTGGTGTTAACTGGTGAGTGAATGACGTTGATGAGGATGGCATTGTTTGCAGGTCACATAAAGATGACGATGAAGGTGACGGCAACAATTTTAAGTCATTTGTAGATGAAATAATTTCATTTGATATATTTTTCTCATATCAAACCCGGGTGGTTTGATAGTTGTTTTGTGACACTACTTTAAAGAATTTACAAGGTTATATCAAAATATTTTCATTATTTTATATTTTCAGAAAATTAAAAATGCAACAAAAAGCTAGAAAACAATATGTTGATTTTATTTGATGGACTATTTATTCACCTGGTGTAAGAATAGTTATAACTTCCGAAGTAAAAAACTATCTAATAAGGTCAAAACTTGCATAATTTTACTTTCCCGCACTAGTGCGGGAAAGTGACACTTTCAAAGCTAAAATGCGTGCGGGAAAGTGGATTAAAGCGCACGGTAGTAGAAAAAAACATTATTGTGGTTTGATTCCCAAAAGAATAAGAAAAAAGAATAAGTAATGCCACAACGAACTTACAGAAGATAGAATAGGGAAACTTGATTGAGCGATGTGGTATCAGTCGCCATTTTTTCAATCAGAATTAAAATACGCTACACGCTACCGATTGATGATGCATTAAAAATGTCATTTATGACATGTTGGAAACTAAATATCTTTATTTGAAGATATTTTAGTTTGTATTTTAGTGAAAATGAGTGAACAGCTGGAGGTGACTTATTATTTCATTAATAAATTGTATAGTTTGTCAGGAAATTCAACTCTTCATAGTATGCTCCAAAGTGTGGAGTTCAATTTATTGTAATTAAATCCCATTTTTTAATGGTTAGAAGTAGTACCTATTTCATAATTGTCGTATATATCAAATAAAATTGAGTTGTTGTTGTATTCATTGACACTTGACATATTATGTCGATAGTATTATTAGCACGTTCAGCAGAATTACGAACTGATGGATCACTCTAAAAATCGCTACCTCATCAACTTTGTTGGGATGAACGCGACCAATTGTTTACTGTTATTAACCTATATAGGTCAAAAATGAACAAATTCAAATATTTTGAGAATTCAGGGATAGTAGTTCAACAAAAACTTGTGAAACTTAATTTTGTATACCTAGGAGATTGTCTTTAACATATTTGCTGCTTGAAATTACTTATCAAGATAAAATTATTTAAATAAAAATGCTATTAGTTTAAGATTTGCGCTCAACCAAAAATGACTGATGACGTAAGGAGTGCGTTCGTAATATATCAAAAACTGACAGTGTACTTCTCAGTCAGACAACGGAGTAAACGCTTCTCGTGGTGCGTTTGTGAATTATTTTTAATTTTTTTCCTAAATTTGGCTAGTAGTGGAAAATTTGTATTTATACACCATGGTGGTAAAGACATTTACTAACCTCGCACCTTATTCCACTCTTGGTGCTTTGTCAAACAACAGTATTCAGTGTATATTATACTATTATATGATGGCACAGTCCGTTTTCTATTAGAATTTTTGTCAAAAACTCACTTTTGCTCGGCGTAATTATAATTATGACTCATTTGCTAGTATTTTTTTGTTTTAAACACGTACAATGGGGAATTTCTCCAAGTCACGAATACATTAATAATTGCATTGCAGAAAAAAATTCATTTGTGATGAGGTTATTCCAATAAATAAAGTGGCCTTTACTTATTGACTGATTGGTGGAAAAGAACAAATGAGTAACCAGGATCGTGCGTGGAAGACCAAAGAAGTAAAGAAAAAAAAGTCTAGAGTTTATTTTTTCATGAACTCCGAGTTACGAGTTCCATTTCTTACAAACCCAAAAAAATAAATGGAATTATAAAAACATTTATAAATGATCATATCCTAACATTGTGTATTTGAAGAAGGGGAGGGAAGTATAATAATTGCATTCACCCTTTCCCTTGAAATAAAATAAAATAATATTAAGCCAAATTTTGGACGAAATTCTTACAAAAATAAGATTTAATTATGAATAACTCCAATAATTTGCTTGAACCAATCTTATTCGTTAAAACACATTTTCCGATAAGGCAACTTAAAAACAATTCAATACAAAAATTACGACGTAATGCCTGTATAACGGATCGAAGGTCATGTGAAGTAAGATTATGGGGTAATTAGGCAGGTTTGTTGCTTATTTATTTTTTTTATAAAAAAAATACGTTCAGTGATGATTCTGTTCAAGGCTCCACTAGTCACGACTGTAAAAGATTGTCAAAAAGAATAAAAGCTCGGACGGAAGTGCGTAACCGGCTTTTTTAAAGTATGATCATCATTTGCAAAGCAGGTGAAGAACCATACAGTGACGAATCTTTTTTATATACAGGATGTATCGAGGTTTTTAAATGTAATTTTCTATACAGATATTACAATAATGTGTATAGACATATGCTAGGACAGTTTTGGCTTATGATGGAGACGAATTTCCATTGTCAAAACTCGAAAATAGCGAAAATGAAAAGGGAGGTTCACACCGACCGTGAGGCAACCGGTCGGCAAGCGTACTACTCATACCTGGGGATCGGTTAGATGGTATTAATATTTCTTATGCATGCACTACCTCCGTAGTCAAGTCAAAGGAACCTTAACGAATGTTGACACCTGAACAGGAAGCCTTTGACATTCAAACTAGCCTCAGACTGCTCTATATTCACGTCATGGTCCCTTTATTTTGTCTTTGCTCCTTTGTCATTTATCCACATTGAGATAGAGTATACCATATTTTTAACCCATTTTTTAAATAAAATTTTGATTGTGATATTTTTTTATATATCGAAATATATATGAAACACTGAGAGAATAGTGTACCCGAGAATTCTTAACTATAATATATAATGACGAGCTCATGGGGGTCATTGCCAATAATAATACCAGCAAACTTGTTCTCGTATAAAAACTGATATACCTACTTGGACAAAGATATCGGTCAAGTTGATAGATTAGCTGACATTTGATGAATGAATCACTGTAAAAATGTAGACATCGTCAGGACTGTAATGGCCTACAAAGATATCGTGGGAAGTTCTAAAGAGACAAAATGATATATTTATTAGAGGCTAAACGTGATAGATGCAAAACAGTCTTAAACATTCGATTCTAATTATATAAATGTAGATACAATGGAATATATAAATTGGAAAATTTTGAATACACTCTCTAAACGTTTTAATTTTAGTTATAGTTACATTTTTAGCAGTACTAGCCTTAAAACTGGGTTGTAAGTTATTGAAACTGGTAGAAAACCTTGGAAAGTACCAGAATTTGATAACGTACAGTTCTCAGTTTACCCCCAGTGAGCTAGAAAGTGCTTCCTATCTGAATATCTGTTGACCAAAGTTAAGATATTATTGGTGAATACGAGTAAAGTGGATCTCTCTTAGAAAAAAAGTTCATGAAAAGAAGTTACGTATAAAGCACTCACAGTTTTAATAATTAGGTGAAGTATTGACTTTAGAAATGTTTTCTTCGGGCTCAAATTAGTGCAACCCAAACTTATCAATAAGCGGTTATATTCAAAAAATCATAGAGGTCACAATAATGAGAATTTTGAGCTGAAATTTCAGATACCCACTCTCAAATTATTAATTAATATGGAAAAAAATCAGCAATACGGTATCTACGATATTTTGTATACGAGGGTATGTCAAAATGAGAAAAAAAATCCACAGGATAAAATTTGTAGTTTTTATTATGGGTTGATTTTTCCCGATCCGGCACTGGAATCCTTGATTGATCCTTTACGTAAGCCGGATCTTGATGGCAAACTAAAATTATTACCTATGAGGATAGTAAATATTGTTCTTAAAAATAGCAATGATTCTTTAGATCGATTGATATCAGGTAAGCGCCGTATTTATCCAGCTCTTTTATATCAAATTATTTATTTATATAAAATGGGAATGAATCATTAATATTGTGGTCGAATATTATCAATGAATCCTTTTTATTTATTTCTAAGAAAATTAAATAAATTGACTGTATCTATACAAGTTATCCTTCAAATCCAAAAAACTTCCATTTTCTATTCTGTATTTTTTTTTAAATAAATTAGATTAAATTAGAAAATATAACTTATTCTTTGTGCAGGACAAAAGATCTATTGTAATTATTTTAATTGACATCCTGTATAATGAATTAAAATCCCAATAAGAAATCTTTTTATCTTAAATTTGAATCATTATTAAACAAACCTGGATTAGATCCACCACTGAATTTATAATTGAATTTTAAGATTGCTATAAAGATATATAAATTGAGTGAAACAGGCGCCACTGAAACTTTGTGTATCTCGGAAGATATGAAGAAAAACCAGTGACGTCAGCTGAAAAATATTTATGGGGTATTTTACATCTATTAAATTGAGTAGGTATTAATAAATTTTTGGAACTTTAGTTCTTTACGTCAGGTTAGGTTTGAGCGACTGGGGGTCGCGACGCAAAATATCTGACCGTTACGTTACGTTATGTTACGTTGCTTCGTTATGTGCCTTGCTTGCGTGCGTGTGGTCTGAGTCTCTCTCTCGTTTACGAAGCTGTGATTCATATGCTTCGGTCGGGAATCGAACCCGGGCCGCCCGCGTGGAAGGCAAGCATTCTACCACTGAACCACCGATGCTATGTTAAAATTATATGCAAAGCTGGTATTCGCAGTTCTGGTGATCTACTTGAATTTATTCGGATAAATTTTTTCTATTATTTCCATAATTTTTTTTGCGCGATTGATATTTTTTTGTTTATTTACAGCATCGGTTGTCAGGATGGTAGGTTGTGTTTACTGGTTTTTAAGTTTAACACGTCGGTAAGTGATTTACTTACCGTTCAGACGTCGAAAAGTAATAAATAGCATAAAAACAATTTCACCAAAATGCAAAATATATTTTAAACTGATCGAGAAGTATAAATGTCACTTTCGACATTTCGTTCATTTCGAAGAAATTTAAATTATTTTATTCGGAATTTATTTCAATACCATCGCGCAAAAAATGGTATAAGCATCTCGAACGTTAAGGGTAATTACAACGTTTGCATGTAGATTCCTCTCGTAAAATTGGACAAAATGATATGAGGATTAAGGGGTCTAGCACATTTACTTTTCGAAATACAGGGTGTTGAAATTTTGGAAACTTGAATGTTTTAATTCGATAACTTTAAAATGGATGGATAAATTGATTTGACATTTGGCAGGTTGTTGTATGTATGTAAAAGGGCAAATTTTGATAGAAATAGTAGTTTGTGCAACTAGTGTGGATATGATGGCCATATCGCACGAGGACGAAGTGCTCAAACGTTCTAGTGCGATATGGACAATCCACACGAGTCGAACAGCATATTTTTTCTACGACCCACTCAAGAAAAAATCTAGAAAATAAAAATTTCTATAAACTGTAATATAACTTCAAATTAAAAATTTAACAATTCAATTTTATGTTTCCACTAATTTTTTCGTGGTAAACGTACAGTTCTTGAATGTCCAATTTGTATAATGCTACGGTTTCCCTTTTAATATATACGATGCTGTTATAAGTAGATGTTGCCATTCGGACTCCCTCATATGAAGGGTACCGTACCATTATCTATAATAATGAATATTATGCTAAATATTTCAAACGTCTACCTGTCGTCGTTATTAATATCAAGCAGAATAATAATTTAAAAATAAAATTAACAATTAAAAAAAAACTTCTTCACGGGGAATCGAACCCGGGTCTACCGCGTGAGAGTCTAGTTTGCTTACTACTCGACCACCGAGGAATATGCAAATTGTTTATCTATAACGACAGATGTATTACATAATTTTTGCTTAAAAGGAACTAAAGATCCTACCGTGTGTCCCGCGACACGTTCTACCTTTTTATTATACAGTGTGACCCATTTTGTTTGGAAGCACTCCCGTAAAATCCGCATTTTCAACCGATTTTGTTTTAATTTTTAACTAAATTAATATTTAAAAATTTTTCACCTATAGGATACTCCGTGGACACGCTCTAGAATATACAACCTTTTTTTTTGTAAATTTTCATACTTCCTTACAGTGTAGTTGGCGGAGACTTGTAAGCCACCCTGTATATTTTATTAATAAATTGTAAAAATTTGTCTCATATCAAAAGTTTCCCCATTCTCGTTCCGCCTCTGAGAAATCGCATTTTATAATGATATTAAATTACTCGAAAGGGCATTGGCAGACCTTTGACGACCTTGAATGTCGTCAGATATTCTTTACCGCATCATTTGCCAGTCTGAATCACGCGTAATACCCGCCAATTTCGTTCTTTTCCAATGACTTTTTATGTGTATTTCGTTATTTAGATGGAAAGGTGCACCGAGCGAGTCTTGATACGTGTAGGTATATTGAAAAGGACATGCTGTATCGAAATATGAATTGAAAGTTTTAACGGTGCTGCATTGGAGTAACAAAAAAATGCGTAACTAATTGACAGTAATCATAATTTACTGCAAGAAACTCTCTGGAAGGATATTTAAAGTTATGGGAGGTTTAGTGTGTTGATTTACGAGAGAATTTTTAAATTTTTATCTAATGTAACAAAAAAATTCCTGGTTTGTGAGCTTAGAACTTGACGTTTTAGTATTAATTATGGATAAATTATCGACTACAAGATCTTTATTTACCGATAACTCATTTTATATTTGGTCCTTCGAGCCGGATTCACCAGAAAAACATATTTCTTCAAGAAATAATGGACTAAGAAGCATTTCAATTTAAATATTAAAAACCTAGAAGTCTGTACGTCACTCGTAACTGGTTTCTATTTCGTTTTAACTTGTTTCTCATCTTGAAATAAAGTGGGCTCCTTAACAAATTGATAATTTCCGAAAAGGAATGCATCGCAATTAACATACCACCCAGTAAAACAATGTTTAAATCATTAGACAAACGTACGGTTATGAGGTATTATTGGCTGGAATTACTTTAAAGAGAAACCAATAGTAGTCTGTCTAATAGCGAAGGGTAATAAGAAATAATGTTTTTTTTTCAGTAATTCTTGGTACCTTGAAAGTATTGAGTGGTCACGGTGTGTTATTTTAATTTATGATGTAGCAGAAAAAAGAACTGAAGAATATTCTTCAATTTATCCCTTTTTCTGTAAGTTTTTCTGAAAATACGTTAAAATGGAAACGTAAAAATTATGCACGCAAGTAATAAAATCATAGAGCTCATAAATGTGGAAAAACATCAGCTATATCATAATATTTTGTATACGAGGGTATGTGAAAGTGTATGGATTTTTTATGTTCATTTATATACAGATTCCGCAAATAATTATGTTTCATATGGCCATTCAGTGAGTGGGAGAGAGGAAGCTATTGAATAACAGAGAGGCAATGACTAGATAGTAAGCATTTCGTGGAGAGGGAGTATATTGTTCTCTCTTAGACTTATATAATTTTATGTACAATGCTTACTGTTGCTCCTATATGAGATTTTATATAATATACAGGGTGTACCAATCTTACGACAAACTTCGGTATATGGGTTATTTTAAGAGATATCAAAAAATGTTATTAACAAAAATAGTAGATGGGCTGAAGGTCGAACTATACAGAGTGCTGCATAACTGTAACTTTAATTTTTGTCAAGCATTCCCTATACCAAAAGTTTATAAAAACAGAGTTATCTGGTAATATTTATTGTAAACTATTATTATTATTATTATTATGTGAAAGCAATAAATGTTTGTAACAAAAAATCCTAATTAATGATAAATTTTAATGAATAATTCATTATAAACAAAACTAGCTACCAAAAGTAAAATTCTAACCATAATATTAAGCTGAAGGTTCAAAGTGTTTACTGTTAACATCAATGCAATGCTGTAAGAGGAGGCCCAACTGATTGGCCAGCTCGGTCACCCGATTAAACAAAAGTAGATTTATTTTTTTCGGGTCTTGTAAGGAATAAGTTTATAAAATCCCCGGCTATTGAAGATGACATGAAAAGGATAATTGGTGCGGCATTTAGATCTGCTAACGTTGATATGCTGAGAAATGTTAGTCAATCATTTGAACTATTCTGCAGCATTGCATTGATGTTAACGGTGAACATTTTGAACCTTTAGTTTAATATTACGGTTGGGATTATACTTTTGGTGGCTAGTTTTGTTTAGAATAAATTGTTCATTAAAATTTATTATTAATTAGGATTTTTTGTTACATACAACGTTTAATGCTTTCACTTAATAGGTTAGTAGTTATATTTTTCAAAAAATATTACAAAATAACTGTGTTTTTATAAACTTTGGGTATAGGGAATGCTTGACAAAAATTGAAGTTACATAATCGAAGATTCTATTTTTGCCATAAAATACAGGGTGTTCCTTTTGAAATAAGAAAGAAAATGACAGGTTCGAGTTTCCGTTCACCCTGTATACAAGAAAGAATATAATTGAAATTTAATAGGATACGGAGATATTGCATCATGTTACGAAACTCTGTTTGGCAAAATACATTTTTTTTCTTCAACGTACAACAAGCTACAGAGCGTTGATTTACCTACGATTTTCACATAAGCGTGTCCATACCTTTTGAAGGACTCTGTATAACGTGGCAAAACCTTATATCAAAAGCTTCAAAAAAATGTAACCAATCCGAATTCGGTATAATATACAGGGGTTCCCATTTGAAAAATCATATGTTTGGTTTGTAACGGAGTTATGCAGCACTCTGTATAGTTCGATATATCTTCAAAATATGGACCTTCAGCACATCTATTATTTTTGTCCATAACATTTTTTGATATCTCTTAAAATAACCCATATACCGAAGTTTGTCGTAAGATTGGTACACCCTGTATATGAAAGATAAATATTTGCCAAATCTGTGTCTGAGAAAAATTAGTGCATGCCTTGAAAACTTCAAATAGGGAGCCAACTTTAGAGTACGACTGCCACTTGTGATATTCATGAAAGAATGTTTCGTTGAAAACATTAATTTATTTTTTAGTTTAAACATTTCATTTGCAAATATATTCATCAATATATTGAACATACCGAATAAATAATATCATAATTATGTATATTTTAATATTTCTAAAAAAATAAGAGGTAAACATTTGCAAAGCAGTGTAAATAACTTGAACAACACGACAAATATTTTAATAAAATAAAAAGATGATAGTAAGTGAGGTCGTTTACAAATTAATGGCTTATTAAAAAATGTATATTACTATATGAGCTGTTGGAAAAATATGTCTGGTATTAATTATTAACAAAAAAATATGATCTGACCTTTAAAAAATTCAATTAAACAAAACAAAATTGAGAAAATATTTAAGCATAAAGATTCAAGATAGTCGGGAGTTGTTATAGAAGTCAAAATAAAAAACAAGCTTCAAAGAAAAAAAATATAAACGTATTTAAAGTTGGCGTTATAAATAGTACACCCTATATTTTTATTACTATACATGGTGTTTTCAAATGACACTTACAACGTTGCATGTTGATACCTCCCGTAAAATTGGACAAAATGATATAAGGATTGAGGGGTCCAGCACATTTACTTTTCGAAATACAGGGTTACAAGTTTTGAAAAATTGAATGTTTTAATTCGATAACTTTCTAATGGATAGATAAATTGATATGACATTTGACAGGTTGTTTTTAAATGTAAAAGGGCATATTTTGATGGAAAAATATTTTTCAATTTTTGATCCAGTGGAGTAGATTTGAAAGAATATGTTACCTTTTCCCTCCCATTTCTTAGGCCACTGGCATTTGAAACAATTTTCATTCAATTTTGTATTCATCAATGGTTTTCACGTGAAAAACGAATAACCTTTACATATCAAAAAATTTGTAGTTTTCAAGATATTTAATGATTTCATGAAGTTTGCGAGATCACTTTTTAATAATTAATTTAAAAAAAAGTTTTTCCAATAACTACCAAGTATTTATGGTTGGAATATGTAACAAGAACTAATTTATGGAACAGCAATGCATCTAAAACATTTCGGAGAAGATTGTTGAAAATATTTATCCGAGCTTGTGATTTTATTTAAAAAAAAATAGAAAGAATCCATGAAGCTACATCAAGTATTTCCGGCAATCGCCAGTCTTTCCAAGGTATGCTATTTTCGATCAGAGAACTTGCAAATTATGTATAAATGTAAATGGACGAAATTTTGAACATCTTTTGGTAATTTGTTGGCTATTTAATTCTTTTGTTAATAAAATCACAAGTTTCGACAAATGTTTCCAACAATCTTCTCCGAATGTTTTAGATGCATTGCTGTTTCATAAATTAGTTCCTGTTACATTTTCCAACCATAAGTACTTGCTAGTTATTGAAAAAAATACAAGGCATTTTTTTTACATTAATTATTAAAGAGTGATCTTGCAAACTTCATTAAATCATTAAAAATCTTGAAAACTACAAATTTTTTTCACGCGAAAACCATTGAGGAATACAAAATTGAATAAAAATTGCTTCAACTGCCAGTGGCGTAAAAATGGGAGGGAAAAGGTAACATATTCTTCCAAATCTACACCACTGGATCAAAAATTGAAAAATATTTTTCCGTCAAAATATGCCCTTTTACATTTAAAAACAACCTGCCAAATGTCAAATCAATTTATCTATCCATTTTAAAGTTATCGAATTAAAACATTTAATTTTTCAAAACTTCAACTCTGTATTTCGGAAAGTAAATGTGCTGGACCCCTTAATCCTTATATCATTTTGTCCAATTTTACGAGAGGAATCTATAATACAGGCAAACGTTGAAAGTGTCATTTGAAAACACCCTGTATTGTCAAAAATAGAAATTTTGATCTGAAATACACACTCTTAATAATCATATTTTATATACGAGAGTATGTCAAAATCCAAAAAAAAATCCATAGTATTGGCTAAATTTTATGTCGTAATCTACGGGATCAGAATAGTGGATTTTCATATTTATTTTGATACATGTGACCTAAATTTAAGTACAAATAAACAAAGACTTATATTTCGGTAGCCCCGAAAGGAATCTACGATAAATCAAGTGTTTTTAATAACCGCTTCGATATTTATCTTAAAATTATAACCGTCTGTATGTAATAGGAGACAAGTAAAGAAGAATGTTCGATTGTTTAAATCTCAATTCACCTCAGGGTGGAAATAATGTGCCATTCCGACGGGCTTTTAATAGCAATTACATACATTAATGTTGCAACATTATAGAAAATATTCCATCTACTAGAATTACCATGGATGTGTGGGTCTTCTACAGTTAACTTTTAGTTACAACGTAATAAATATGTCAGATAATATATATCTCTCTTATTCAAAAACTTCTGACCCCTGCGACTTGGCTCGCTCATAAGATAAGGACTTTTTGCATTTCGAATCTTATAAATGGAAATTTAATTGAAAATGTACAACTGTTATTCGATGGTATACGTTAATATTAGAAGAAGAAGAAGAACCATTTTAAATTGTTGAAACTTTAAATCAGTGCTGGGTGATGAAATAAAAAATAATTCAATATACAGGGTGTCCCACGATGACTTTAAACTATCTGTATATGGCAAAATACTAATAGTAAAATCAGGAAAATTTTCAAAGATGGCAGACTTCCGGTTCTACCAAAAGTCGACTGTAACTTTGTTATTTTAAATGGAACACCCTGTATATTAATACATTTTTTAAATCTACGTGAAATTTTAGTATACTTTTGTCTGAAAACTGAAAACTGAAAACGTCATTGATTTTTTTTGTAAGAAATTTGACGGTTGCAGACCCTTACAAATTATTTTTTTAAGAGGATACCCTTAAAGATATGAAAATGGTTTCTGTTCTCAGGGTGTTCTCTATTAAATAACAAAGTTACAGTCGACTTCCGGTAGAACCGGAAGTCTGCCATCTTTGAAAATATTTTAGTTAAGAAGATCGCATCCGAAAACCTAAACGTAGAAATTTTCATGATTTTACTATATGTATTTTGCCATATACAGATAGTTTTAACTCGTCGTGGGACACCCTGTATAAAAGACATTTGAAATAAATACAAGGAGGCAAAAAAGTTTGAGAATATAATAGACGTTATTTTTTAAACGTGGTAGTACTAATATTGTTCTAAAAATTCGGTGTGCGGTCACCTTTAATACTATTCATCCAACCGTTCTTCTTCATACCCACTTGCACGCAAAATTCCACAAATTAATTTTTCCTATCATTTAATTCAATTATTTATAATTGAATTGCCGAGATTAGGATCTCGATTTTTTTTATCGTTAAGGTCCTCAACCGGAAGAAGAAGATCTATTAATCCGGTTGTCTTTTTTTTCTTATAAAAATTAATCGGAATTTCGGCAGTTCAATAACCGAACGCTGAAAAATGTATTTGTTTTTTAAACCAATGGGAAACGACACATCCTATTCTAATTAATCAAAATAATTGTGACTTGCAAGTTACAAAGTGTTTCAACTTAACTAGGCAAGACGGAAATAGAGGAGTGCAGCCTAAGGTTAGTGTGGCCAACAAAAAGTGTTTTTTTCTGACAAGAATAACAGTTAAGGTCTACCCTTCAAAACATAAGATTTTTGCATGTTTTTCATCATTGCGAACATCTATATTGCTTATTAAAATTATGAATACATCCCCGAAGCGTATATTTTGAAATTTACAATGACTTTTTAGCTGAATACTCAACATATCGGTGGCCAATAATTCTAGGAACTCTTGGCATGTCACCATTTCATTTCTGTTATTCTGTCACCAGTTATGTAAATATATATTTCTCTAATTACCCCTGTATAGCTTAAAATAAAAAAAGCTGTTGGAACTTATCTGGTATCTACAGGTCTCGTTATTGACAACAAAAGCGAGTCGTAAACATAATTTATGAGAGCGGCGTCCGTTTGGGACAGCAACTTTAATCAAACCGCCCTGGAGTGAAACATCTTATATTTTTATTCTGTAATCTTTGGAGATATCAGCGTAAAATACTTCAAATTTCGAGTGCTCTGAGCTTGCAGCTGCGTCACAAGCTCAAGAGGAATTTATTCAAGAATTAAGGAAGAAGATGATATGCGGGATCGATATGTTTTCTAATGGGGACATACTATTTAATCTCGCAAACAATTTGATATTTGTATCGCAACTTCCTCGAGCTGTACGATTTCATCCCTCAGATAACAAAAAGTATACTAGTACAGAGTACTTTCAGTAAGCCCCGAACGACACTAGACCCAACCAAAATACAATAACTTCATAAAAAGTAATAAAGTCAAGAAGACCAAAAAGAAGTCAATAGAACAGCATGCTAGGCCTTACAGACTCATAGCTTCTCCTTTTCTTGTTATATTTCTCCATTTTATTCGATCTCTTGCAATCCTATTCCAGTCCTCTATTCCTAACTGTTTCAAGTCTTCCTTAACAGCATCCATCCATTTCTTCCCAGGTGGTCCCCTTTTTTTCTCACCTCCTTCACCTCCAAGAGGTATCTGCTTCACACAACTTTCGTCATCCATCCTTCCCACATGTCCTTTCATTATCTTTTTGTTTATTTCCACATCTTCATCGTTTTCATCTGTCACTGCTACTCCCAGATATTCAAAGTGACTTATTTTTTGAAACAAACAGTTTAAAATAAAATTAATTTTTCAAATTATTGAATGAATG
>CAJUYH010005158.1:0-24233 GCA_910591685.1 Galerucella tenella
TTTTTTTTATTGTTTATCACCACACAAAGAACATGCTAAAGCACTTGAACAATATTGTTTCTTATGGTAGTAACCCTGTCAGTTGCAGCATCTTGGTATATCTAGATCTTCATACACTGTACATCTCTCCCATCTGATTTATGATTTGCTTGGAATCAACTATTTTTATTCTAGACTGTCTCATTTTAGTTCAGTATACATCATATCCATCTCCAAGTTCAGTTTTCATAGTATTTTCTAAAATTTCTGTTCAAGCATCTAACTATAACAGATTCCGAGTTAGTTGTTTTTAAATGTTGTACACCTAACCAATGCTTTTTTCAAGATATTATTTTGTTTTTTCACAATTTTGATGTACTTTTGGTTTTATTATAATCCTGGGTACATTATTTTTCATCAATTTATTTTCTTTCGTAACATCAGCAGAGGATACCTAGTGATGGGGGTCCATTCAAACTTATTTGTTCATTTATTGTACAATATTCTCAGGCCAGACTTTTCTTTTTCAGTTTTCATTAAAAATAAAAACATACTAAAATTTGACAAGGTAACAAAACTTAGTTTTGCATAGTAACCATCTTTTTATGTAATATAACTTATGTAGGTACTTAGAAAACCCACACACTTACTTTTGAGTCTAGTTCTTCTCAATTTTCCATGTAAATAGTTAAAGTTATATTCAATGTTCTCAATAATATTACTTTCTTGTTTAATTAACACATTAGATTCTTCTAAAGTTACATCAGTATTTAAATCGACATTTCCCTCTTGTTTAATTGGTCTTATGACATTCGTTTCTTCAGTTGAACTTTTTATGAGGTTCATACTATTCACCTCTTCATCAAGTTCTTGTTTAACATCCATATTAAAAGTATGTTCCTCAATTTCAAGTTCATCCTTAAATATAAGAAGATCTGCATGCTTAATATCCATTATATAAATAATAATACCAGCAATGTGTCGGTTTTCAGATTTCCTGTTTCGTATAAATAAACCAGAGATAAGGAAGGTTAGGTTAGATAAACGGACCACTTGTCCATAGATAATGCTATGTTCGCGGTTCACAATCCGAACCAGTTCAGGGACTATTCGCATGCGTGGCGTTCGTGGTTCTGAATTTTTGATAAAAGTTCGGTGCATAGAGAAATATAATATAATGAGAGTTGTCGACCCTGTAGTAACAGTTGGCATCACGTTGATCGAAGCGCACCAGGAAGGACTGGCGGAACTAATTTTTGAAGGCGGGATATTTAAACTGGTTAGTTTGGATTGTGGGTAGGTGAATTTCACAATTTGTCTAAAAATTGTTTATTATATAATTATTTCATTACGAAAAATAAAATTATATTTTATTTTTTCTAATGAAATGATTATAATTAATAAACAATTTTAAGACACATAATTTAGATAAATGAGAAATCAACACAAATTTAAAATTTTTATTAAACTGCCATAATAACACGACGAATAATCCACATCTATATTACCATCAATTTATCAAATATTTATATATTATGAATCAAAAAATAACATATTTTTATTAAACTTACTTTATATTTAGGAAAGAAAATCTAATATCACATTAAAATGCACATTATTTTAAAATTATTCACAAAAACAACAAAAAAGAAAGTAGATTCTCCATTTCTATGAAGGCAGGAACAGGTCTGAAACAAAATAAATAAAACACAGTACCGTAAGTTACAAAGAAAAAACATTATTTTTATTTGCTAGTCCTCTTACTACTCATATTTTTTTTTGTAATTTATAAGGTGACAAACTTTTTTGTGTAAGTTTAACCCTATCCTCAGTAGAATTTCAATTTTTATGCCTATAGCTTTGTCCCTAGACACATCCAAAGTGAATTGTTCTTATAAAGCTATTTCATCAAATAACAAGACACAATTTTCATCAATATGCTTCATTTTCACAACCCTTTCTTTAAGCCTATCAAAAATTGCTTTATTAATTCCAGTTTCAAATGGCACTGATCGTAGAAGTAACTGTAAAGTAGATTTACTGGGCAAGGATATAAAATCTAAGCCTGCTGGATCTAATTTTGAAATAACTCAGATCTTTATTAATATAATACATTCTTCTTGAGAGATGGATTATTTACACTAAATCTCATTTATTTTACTTAAAGTACTAGATTCCAAACATAGTTTGTTAGTTAGATGTTCCAAATTGAGTTTGAGTTAGAAAAAATAAGCTTTCATTTTAATACAGGCAATAAGTTATTTTCAAAAGCTTGGGTATTATTATTATTATGTTCAACTACTTTTGGTGGTGTATTATGTTATGTTGCATGATGTAAGGATTACAAAGGTAAAACAAATTTAATAATTATTTTGCATAATGAATAAATGCATTATTATCAAAATGATCTTCACACAACCTTTGATCATTGGATGTAGAAGGAAGTTCTAAACTCTTGTAGCACTGTTCACTTTGATTAATATCAAATGGAGATTTGAGAAATGTTTTATTCTTACTACAAATTGCGAAGTGGCCAAAAATATTTACTATTACAATTTTCTGCAATACATGACGAATTATATTTAGTGATGACATTTTAAAGGTTCACTTACTTTTATTTCCTTTATTAGAACTGAAATCCTCTAATTTTAAATCCTACTCACCATTTGTATAATATTTATGTATATCATACATAAAATGATATCATATGTATATTTCTTATTGACATTTTCACTTTGACTTTGACAAACAGAAGCCAGATTCACATCAACCAAAGTATGATTGATTTTGTATATTTTCATTTTTAATGACTTAAAAGTTAATATACTAGGATAATCGATGATATTCATCGACATTGAAGGCAAAATGTTGAAGTGAAAGGTAATTTATAGTATTTTATTCCATTCTCCTTATGTAAAAAGTCTTGTAGTTCTCGCGACCGTAGCGACTCGATGCGCGGGTGGCGGCGCAGAAACGTTATGCCCAATACCGCCTATGCTTCAATCCACAGAGTACACCAGATGGTGTACTCTGTGCTTCAATCCGTCTCTTTTATTTTGTCTATGGTTCGGTGTTCGCGGATCGGTTCGTTATTGATTCGGAATCAGTCCTAGCAGTGCGCAGTGCGATCACGAAAACTCGATGCGAACAGTCCACACGTGTAATAGTATCGTAAATGCAATTATCGTTTTAAAATGGCGTACTCGATTCGAGTTGATCATTCGTAATCCCACTGATTTTGGTAAGGACTGAAAGTTCGGTTCGGCTGCTCATGCGCAAATCATCGATATGTCAGTTGTTTTATAAGATCGTTCGGCGTTCGCGGTATACATTTGCTGGTTCAGAACTAAGCATGCGCTCTAGACAATGTAGAATGTAGAGTTAATTCCAGACTGGTTAGGAATAGGTTTGGATTGTGACCCGTGAACATAGCTAATGTCTAAACTTTTTTAGACAATGATGTTAGAATATCTTACCTTTGTTTCTGGCGTTTCTGCAGCCTCCAAAGGCATTTGGATTGTGTTTGGATAAATACTTTTTTTTGGTTCAGATTGAGTAAGTTGTATCGTGGGCAGATGATTTTAATTTACAAGCAAACAAATAAACTGAAATAAATCATAGAGAAATATAATGACAAATGACAAGTAGTGCCAAACATAGCCAAACAGCAAACCAACGAACTATCATTGACAGTTCATTGACATGACACAACCACAGTCTGAGTACACAGTACACCACAGTACAGTACACAACCCAAGCAAACAGACGAGCTGACAAAATATTTGTATTGTAAATTATTATAATTCAAATTTGGTAATTTTAGGAAGTAAGTTGTAAAATAGGTTGAAATGACTAGAAGAAAGAAATCAAATGCACAAGAGTCGCCTACGAGTACAAGTCTGTCTGAGCACTATGTAAGGATGGACATTGGTAAGTTTACCGAATTTTAATGTATAATAGTTAGTTTTTTTTCTATATTTTTTATCAGAGCTATACCTACTTGGTTTTCTTGGCTTTTGTTGGATTTACTCAAGCGACGTAGTGATAATTGATAATTGAAAACGGATATGTTGAGTTGAATTACTATTTAAATGAAACTAAAAGTTGCTAAAAAGTAAGGGTCAAAACAGTAGATTCTGTTATGTTAAACTTCAATTTAAAGTTAAAGCACCCTTACTTAAATTTGAGTTTACGCACCCATGACAGGTTTCCTATCTCACCTCCAGGTTCTATTGTATGATTTTTCTGTATATTTAAAGTGATGGCTAAGGATAAAATATAGGTATCCTGTCCTTGTTTTCATGCTCAAAGAAGATTTATTACATTGTTACTTTTCAGATATCCAAGCTTTGAGAGCCAATAATCAAGCTTTGGTGCAAAAAGTAGCAAAACTCCAACAAGAGAAAACTAGTATGCAGAAACAACACACTGCACTGCAAGAGGACTATTTTAAATTAAATTCTAAATATGTAGTATGTAAAATGATTATTTATAATTACCATATTTTCAATCTGCCTTTCTGGATAGTGAAATTGTTTTCTTTCAGAATCTAAAAAATATTTTTAGCACAATTGATAGTACAACAAAATTAACTTTTTCTAATATGGCTGATGGAGTGAACCACTTAGCTAAAATAATGCATTTATGCTCTGTTGGTAATGCTGTAAGTGGATTAAATAAAGGTAGGTACAGTCAATTAAAGCAAACAAGAGCCATGAAAAATATGTGAACTAAAAAAAGGTCATGTCAACTAGCCAATGTTAACGATTATTGTACATTAGTAAACATAATTGAAATAATATGACCAAATTATTTTATTGTCAATGGGAGGAAAATTATCAATTTTCAGACAATTTTGGATAATTCTTAGATCAAATAACTTTTTACGTTTTTGCGGAAAGGATACTCATATCAAATGTCTATTGTATTGGGGATTTTTAATATTGTCTCTTAATTAGGCAGCACAATGTCCTTTTGGTACTGTTGACAAATTCTGATAATCTGAGTTATACATTGAGTTTTTATTTCTGCATTGGCAACACTGGACTGCATTATATTTATGCTCTTTAACTTCGGTTGCTGTTAAGAATATACCAAATCAGTCACACTATAGATTTGAAGTAAATAAATAAAAAGTTAACAAATGGCTGGATTCTGGTTCCAAATGGAAAATATTGATAGTTACTACAAAAATACAACTATGGCGACAAGGTCATGCCCACTTATGGCTCTTGTTTGCTTCTAATGACTATAATTATAATGAAAATGAAAAGATAATGTTATAAATAGTTGATAACATTGGAATGCATATAATTGCAATTTCTCGGGGCTCCTTTGAATTTGAATTTTTCAAGATAATTTATGTAGTTATTTTCCTCACTAGTGCAGAAAAGACACTTTCCACATGAGCTAGAAACTAGTTTTTCTAAAGACAGTGGGAAGTTAAAAAAATATCTAACTAGATGCAAGTTCATTGGTTATCTTCAAGCTGTTGATGTAATCATTAATCACTAGCTATTAACATAATATTTACCAAAAATTCAATAAAATAATTCTCCAAAGTGTTATTGAATTAGTTTATTGTCTAACCATAACAGAATCAATTAATTTAAAATGAAAAATATAAAAGAATATAAACTTTTATTGATTTTGAAGATTATAAGCATAGTTATCGATAGTTATATTTTCTAGAACCAAAAACATTGACAGTAAAACCTCACATGGTTAATGGAACAGTTATTCAAAATCCAACAATAACACTATCCCGATTTAATGCTTCAGATTCTCGTGAGTCACCAAATAATAGTGAACAAGAACAACAAATAACATCTATACAACAAATGACTCAAGATTTGGTACCTGATAGTGAAATCCAACCAAGCACCAGTAGAGGTTTGAATGAGAGTATTTCAGAAATAGTAGTAAGTATGCATTATTAAATAAATAATTGAAAAATGCAAATATATAGCCATAGGGACTGCCGACGGAAGTAAAATAAATAAATCTGGTTCAAAATGTATTTTCTCACTACCACATCAAATGGAAATTTTATCAAATTAATTAATCTGCTCAAAAATTATGTGATACCATTATATTGTAGAATTCTCGCAAACAAATTAATCACCTTAAAAAATTTCATCATTCGCACAAGAGAGGAAAAATATGTCCAAATAAATTAACACTTATGCATTTACACATATTATGCATTTATATCATTTATTGAAGACTCCATTTTGCTATTATATAGAAACACTCTTTGCATTGTATTTTTTGTTTATAATTAAATTTGCAATACTTGAAAATAGTATATTACATAACGTGTGCGGAAAGTGACATTTTTCACACGAGTGGGAAATATTGTAGCACGAGGCATGAGCCGAGTGCGACAATCACACGAGTGTGAAAAATCACTTTTGCACGAGTAATGTACAGTATTTTTCCTACGATCACGTGATAATCTCACCAAATAATGTGTTATCAACATCTGACCTATTTATACACAAAATGTTACAATTAAAGTCAACATAATTGATTTCAAAATTAACAATAACCATCAATAGTGACAAAAATTCAAGTAGTTTAACTATATAATATAGGTAGGTTATTAGAATTATTAATTGGTTGGATAATTATAGAAATCGAAAGTGAAATTATTATTGTTCGTCATTAAAGGGCGGAATATATGCACGTCAATTCAGTTAAAATATGCGCATATATATGCATAGTTTTTCTTTGAAATATGCAACAATATGCATTTATTTGTCAAAATATGTAATTATATGCCTTGAAATAAAGAAACGCCGACTCTTACAAAAATTATTTATTTTAAGTAAAATTAAAAGAAAAATATAATAGGTAAAATTTTTAACTTGAAATAGTATAAAATGCATTTATAACAATATATTTTTCAAACTAAACTATACAATATAAATACAAAAGAAGAGACCACATTTTATCTCCAATTAGTCGGAACTATAAAAGCAAGCCGCCCCATTCCAACTAGACCCCGAAAAAAGAAAGTTTTGTTATGAATTCATTGATTACTTGGAAATTCCTAAACATCCAATAAATGCCAGCAATAAACCATATAAAAATAAAATGGGTCCATAAACCATAATAATAAAACCTACCCACCTTTTAAATTATTTCAATTATCTGCAAGGGTCGCACTTAATCTTTTGATAAAACGAAAAACATAAAAAATATGCACACAATTTCTATTTTTGCCGAAATATTCAATTTTTTATGAAATTTATATAAATATGCAAATATATGCACTTTGCATATATTCCGCCCTTTATTCATCATACTTCATACATATTTATCATGAATACCTTTCAAGATGATTACAATTTCCTACTATTATAACAGGTGTTTTGGATTAGATGGAACAACATCGGACTTCTGACGAAGAGTACTCTGGTTCGATCCTCGACCGCGCCCTAAATTTTTTTCAATATAGAAAATGACAAAAATTTTTACTTTTCAAATAGATCGCTTCAAATTTAGATATTACATAGGTAAATCTAATTAAAAAATTATATATTTGACAGCTTGCCAGTGGTAAATCTTAATAAAAATTCATTTGACAGCTTTTTTATCCGTACACGTACGAATAAGTTTTTTTTCCGTACGCGTATGAATAAAGGCCACTTTCCATAAAACTAGACAGTACGATATATGTCACTTTCCTATGTGATCGTAGGAAAAATTTATATTTCAAAGCAGACATATCGATGTAATAATACATCTATAAAAACTATTAAGAATTTCCAGAGAAAAATGTAATAAAAGATGTCCTTTTAACATTTCAATGGCAACTGCTTCAACAAAACACAATTTAAATGTGTCACACTAGACAAAACACTATTTAAAATCATATTTTCTTTTATTTGTCAAAAATCTTATTTCTGGAACAAATGGGCTCATTTACATATTTTTATTTATTTTATCATTAGGAAGAGCACATCATTTTGAGGCCCTGTGCAAAAAATTAGACTTCAGCTAGACTCCTAAGTCGCCTAAAAAAAATTATAAACATTAAACAGCGCTCCTCTCCGGCGTGACGTCATCGCATATGAAATCTCTCGTTCAGAGAGCGGATAGAGCCGATACCTCGCCGGTTAGATGACTAAGTACTTAGCTAGTAACAGTATTTTGCTTGCTTATATGCTTATTATTTTTTAGCAAACTCTAAACAGTGTTATATTTGTGAAATAAGAACGTTAAGAAATAATTTAACCTATTCGACACAATGGACCAGAACCAGAGTAAAAAAAGCTATAAATATTGTGCGGTTCCAGAATGTAAAAGTACTACGATTAAAACATCTAACAAAACATTTATTCCTATTAATAAGGATGCAAAAAAATGGCATGGCAAAAAAGCATAAAAAGACTCAAAACATTAACTGATAAGTCAACATACTTTGTTTGTGTATTTTTAGGATTTCATTTTTCTTCAATCAGAATCGTTATAAATTACCTTATAAAATACGTTGTGAATCCATATTGAGAGGGTTATTGAAAACCACACGCTTGTATTAATCTAATTTTTTTTAAATACGTAGATAATATTGTTCTTATAGCTTGTGGTGATATTAATGTTCAAAATTATTTAATAAAATAATGGGTCAGTTCTTCACAAATTAAATTTTATTAAATACTGCTTTTTTCCAAAAAAACAGGTAATCTTCTCAGTAGATCATCAACAAAACGAGGTATATTATATGTTTTAAAAATACTGTTTTATTTGATTCAAAGTCCGGATCAGATTTAACAAATATCTCTTTTTTTACCAGTGAGGTTCATGTGCAATTGAATCTGATGTAAACATTCGGAACTAATATTACCTGCTTCATCAAAATAAGTTTTTCTTGTTCTTTTCAACATTGGTGTTTTAATTTCTACTACACATTCATCATAAATAGCATTTGGAGAAGCTCTTTTAATTGGGCAGCCTGTAGTTGAAAAAAATTGCAATTTGTTACTGAGTAACCTATAGCGTTATCTCCGTAACTTTGTCCACCAGACCAGGGATAAAATAAAACATTTGGAATCACCCTGTATATCATTTGAGAGAATGTATTTATGAAAATATTGACATTTTTAATAATTCCGGCCGGAAAACAGCCAGAAACGATGTGTCACATAGTTATAGTATAACATTATAATTTAATAAACTCGTGTTTTTGATTAAAAAACTTCATTATCATTAACAAGTCCACTTCTGGAAAATTCTGAGTCTGCTTTTTTAAAATTACGTCCACACATTTTATTTTTTTCACATAAAATTTTGAAGGTAATTCAAAAATCAAAATACGCGAGGCACGTTACAGTCAGAAGCGTAATGTTAGTGCACATTAACTTTCATATGCGGTGACGTCACAGTCATAGTCTTCGCCCCGTTCTCGATATGCTTGTTTAATTGGTTGTATTAGGAGAACGACATATTCTATTGACATGAAATCTTCAGAATCATATTTTTATCCCTAGTCCTTTGTTTTACGACAGTTAAAAATTATTTAAAAATTTTAGTAAACGATAATTTCTATAATCCATATTATTTATAAAGGAATGCTGCGACAAACTGTAATATAATTAGAAATATGAATTTATTAAAATGATTTAGCTAGGTTTATGGGGGTTACTTTTGGCTTTGGAAATGAGATCTGAAGTTAACTAGGAGTTTTCAATCATTGCTTTTTTTTTCAGACAGATGTTTCTCAACATTCGAGGAGGAGTACATTGGTGTCAGATAATCCAGAAGAGGAAAATGATCAAGATCAAAGTAAGTGGGTTTAAAACTGTATTTATAAAATTTTGTTGGTGTGAAATTAACCAGTTTTCAGTGTACTTATTATAAATTCAATTTTTAGATGATATATTGGATGAAGATGATGACGAGGTCACCGACCACACTTATTGGTAAGTTGTTGAAAAAGAAATACTAACTATGGTTTAATTGGAATACTTGGCTTTTGATATCTTATTTCGATTGTATCTCAAACAACTAATTATCCTTTTTAGCCAACGATTAATGACCATTAATGAAGAACCTGAAGGTTTTGATAGTTTAAATTCAAGTGGGACAGTGACAGATCGAGTTAGGGAGGTAATAGTTGCTATTTAATGTTTTCATTGAAACTAAATATTAATTTTCCATTTTTTCCTATAATAACAAAAAAAATTCCTTTCAAGATTCGAATATACCTAAGTCCACTATCTGTTGAGAATACCAAAGATGATAACAACTCGGCGACGTCGTTTGTAGGAAGATCATCTTCTTTATGTGCGGAAGGGAATAATTCTATTTTGAATAGTACTTTACTCAACGAATCTAACAATAGTCCGAATAAAATGACATTTTTAAATTCTATGAACATATCGATGCCGTCGCCGTCGAGTTCGAGATTCGAAGGCTTTGACAACAAAACCGTAGATGATACCAACGATGATTCGAAGAAAACGAATCGGCCATCGTGTAGTGTAAGTAATTTGATCGGTTGGTCTTTATGTTGCCATAAGTTATTTTTAGCGTGTCGCTTATGTGATTGTTTATTTCAGTTTATAAACAATTTATCTTCTATAATGCGGTGCCAACCAATGCAAGAAGATGATGGTATTATGAACAGTTCAAGTGACACTGAGATCTCAAAAATCACAGCTATGAATACGTAAGTATTTTTATCTAATTCCGCTATTAAATGTGACACTTTAAGTCACTCTTTGACGTTAAGTAACGTCACATTTTTCATAACCTTCATATATCAGTTATGAAAAGTAGTTATGTAAAAACTTTATGTAACTGTTCAAGTTTCAACATAGAGATACTACATGAGTTTCAAAGAATAATTTATTAATTAGGTAGGTACTGTCAAAACTGACAATTATCTCATTATTTAAACTGATTATTTTTTTCACTTGTCAAAATCTGACATTTTGGTGGTTTTAACCAATAGCAATACATTATTCTAGCCAATCATTCGGTATTATACTGATAATTCTGCTTCCTCATCGATAAAACCTTGTTTACATCGAAACGTCAAAATTTTACTTTGAATTTGTCATTATTGACAACTAAAAGTGCTTCGAAGTTTATTGAAAAATGAACACAAACCGATTGAGTGCCATCACCCAAGAGAATATTGAACATTCAGGTAATACAAAATTTTAAATTGTTGAAAAAAATAATCTTCCCAAATACAACTCGCTCTTCAAATTTTATCACATAATTTTTTATTTTCATCACTCAAACTTGTTTATTTGAAGCAAAAACATTCAAACAAACCGAATTTAGATAAAATCCCTCGTCCTAACGGACTCGTGATTTTATCAATCGGTTTGTTTTCATATTATTGCCAAATAAACAAGTTTTCGTGGAAAAGAAAAAATTATCGATAAAATTTGAAGCACTCGTGGTATTACCTTTGATAATTACCCCATAATTTTAATTCAATAGTATTTTAAGATTTATAAACTTTGAAAAAAACATTATTAAGGATACAGCTAGTTATTCAAAGTAAGTCAATTTTCTGGGTGAATACTTCATAGTAACAATACTTTCAACACCATTTGAATCCACTTTAATATTACCATTGTAATTGAAGATTTTATGAAATATTATAAAAGCGCGGAATTAGATAAAACGTTGTACGTAAACACGTTATGAAGAGAGCGACATTGTTTAACTCGCGTAATTTGCAGAACTCGCTAGCGCTCGTTTTGGCAAATATTACGCTTGTTGAACAGTATCTCTCTTTTCATAACTAGTTACGTAAATAAATATTATTGGCAAATTAATGTTTTTGAATAAAATTCCTAAAATTGATTACATGACGAATCGCCGGCAAATTTGTTTACCTTAATAGAAGAATTTCTGAAGATAATGGCGACAAATTGATAATAGTACAAAAAATTACAGTCAGTAAATATTTTTTCCATTCTGAAGCCCTGGTTTTTTGCTTTTCTTTGTCTTTCACTCTTTGCCACTAACCATTTCCGAATGGCAGGTCTTGAATCCCAGTTTTCCAAAAGTGGCATGTTAAAATAAATATATACACTGTGGGCCGAAATAAAGGAGTACATTTTTTAATTGAAAATATATTTTTTTGTTTTTGGGCGATTCATTTTCTTTTTGCAGGGCTAATAACCTAACATGTCCTTAAGGCTGCACAATTTGGCAATGGCGGAACTTTTGAAAATCAATTTCTTAATTCACACCTTATTAATGATGGAAGAATCATATATAATGTAAACTAGTTATGTAAGAGAATAAGATAGACACACAGATTATTACCTGCATATACAAATGTAGTATTAACATTGGATTGAATCACATTAACCCTAATTATTTTACTGTGAGCACTTCGAAAACCTATGTGCAGGTCACATTCTACATAAGAATTTGTTCACTTTCGTTCAATAAAAAGTAATATTCGTCTGTTATTTTGTTCACACGGTATGAAACTAAATCATTCATTTTTTGAATTTCCTACTCACTCCATATCTCACCAGATGTCATCTCTAAGGGTAATGTCACATGAGACTATAATATATTGAATTTGTTATATTTATTCTTTGAGTATACAACATTATACTTTTACAACATGTTTCCTATAAATCTCAAGAGTCAATTAATCATATTAGTTCAAAACTTGCCTCAAGTAATAATAATAATAATAATATAATAATACTTTTATTGCTCTTAAAACAAAATAGTTTACAGCAAGAAATCTGAGTAACAAAAAAAAAAATAGAAAAACAATTATTACCTAGTATACAACAAATAAAGGTAAAGAGAGATAGAAAAAAAAACGAAGGATATTAAACAAAACAAATTGAAACCAATATAAAGCTTAATTATTCGTTAATGATAAATGATCTCAATTAGTTCAAAACTTGCCTCAAGTAATTTTCTAAATAAAATTATTAACCAATGCGGTGTCCGGATCAAATTACTGCAAATAAATTGTGAATTAGCTTAATTTGACAGCAAAGTATTTGAAGCAGCGTTGCCAAACTCAAAATATTATCAGTAATTTGCCGAAAATCTACATTTTATTTCTAAATTTAGCCGCTAAAAGTGGACTACCACGTAATTGAGTTCTAAAGAAATTAGGGTTGCCTCGTTAAATCTATCTGTTCCATTTACGTATATTTACACTGATAAAAATGCAACCGGTACATTGAAGTATTTTTAGAAGATTCATGGAATTGAATTGTTCAGAACTTATGGATTTTTCTCCCGTTTTTCTATGCTCGGAATCTAATTGGAATCTATTTGAATTTGTCCACCTCTCATATTAGTTCATTGTCTACATTACTTATTTTCCTTTTACAATTACAAATTTAATACACTACCACAGTTGCCGTTTTTATTAAAAAAATTACTAAATATATTCTGTACGTTCCTTGTGGCATTACTTATTCTTTTTTTCTCTCATTTTTTTGGGAATCAAACTACAATAATGTTTTTATATTTTTTTTATTTCGACGTTTCTGGACGAGCTGGAACGCTACCGTTGTCAAGATAAATTAGTAATTAAATAACTTTTGGTACCTATCTGACACAACGAAAAACTACCGAAACGTCGAAATAAAAAAATATGAAAACATTATTGTGGTTTGATTCCCAAAAAATGAGAGAAAAAAGAAAAATTACTGTTACTGTAGGTATCATTTCAGAATATATACCTACAACTTTCGAATGTGATAAAGGAAAGGAAATGTAGGGAAAGCTAAATTTTTTTTAAAGAAAATTAATTTCCTCCACCTAGGTATGTCTACATTCCCAAGTCTGAATATAAGTGTGGATTTATGCAGACACGATTAACAATTATCAATTAGCATTTAACAATTAACAATTATCAATTATAAGTTGAACTACTCATTTCACTATGACTCCGTTTACGCACACAATTAACAATTATCATTTATCGATTAACAATTGCGAAGTTGGTCAACTTTTAACTTCTTAAATTAATTGTACCGAATTTTGATCTAATGCGCAACTAGTACGCAGATCCTTACTTTTCTCACAGAAAAGCGGTTGACTTGGGGTTATGTTGGGTGTTTGTTTATTTTCAAGTTGTACTAATAAAAGAAAAAGAGTCTTCAATTCTACTATACATCTTCAAAATTGTTCCAATGCACAAATAGACATAAAAATGTAGGGTTATTGTAACTAGAATCTCTGGCTTATGCGCATGCTTACTATTTTCTCCTAATTTATAATTGTGTCTGCATAAACGATGGCAGTTTTACTAATTGTTAATTGATAATTGTTAATCGTTAATTGCTAATTGATAATTGTTAATCGTGTCTGCATAAATCCACACTTAAATCAAACACTTAGGATTTTATACTGGTACTTATGGTCGTAGCTCATTTAAATAATATTACAATAATTATAACGTATACACACAGCTTCAGTTTTGAAGTACAAAATTATATCTCTTCCAAATTCTTCTCTCTCGCTTTTAATCCTTTTGGAATATCCCTATATATAATTTCTGGGATAATACATTGATGACTAGAATTATATAAACCGATTATGAGATTATTGACGAAAATATCACTTCATTTGAGTTGAAGGTCATTGTGTAGGGCTATATTTAGACAGGGTAACTACCTACCTACCTACTTATTGTAAGAGGTTTGTTTTTATTCACTCAATTCCGCTAAACAATTGGCAGCGGCGTATTGTAAAATATTTTCTTGCCGACGCATATTGCCATCTATGTATATACATTAGAAGTCACAGTTTCATATTATGAAATTTGAGGGCGGTGTGGCATGACTGTGAATTTTGAAGCAAAAATAATGTACTGGGTCGGACTTATAAAAAAAATTATATAACAGTGCAATTGAGCTCGTTGCAAATGAAAACTGTCTTAGCTAAAATTATACTAATGTGCTTTTTCGGTAGATAAACTATCCAGAATACTTCAGTGAAAAGGAAATTTTTCGAAATTACCGGATTCGCGAAATACCATTTTTTTATTAAATAACATTTTAACAAATAACACATTTATGAAAAGTTTGGTATAATTAAAACTTAGAGTAAAATAATATGAATGTGGCCACCTAACAGCCCAGAATTAAATCCGGTTGATTATTTAATTTGGGTAATTTTAGAACAAAATTTGTATGAGGGACAACAATTTGAAACAATCGAGCAGCTCAAAGAAAGAATGCAGTTTGTTTGGAACAATTTTGAACAAGGTGCAATAAATGAGGGTATCAATTTATGGCGCAGACGACTAAGTTACTAAACTGTTTTCATAAATTTGTTATTTGTTAAAATATTATTTAATAAAAAAATGGTATTTCGCGAGTCCGGTAATTTCGGAAAATTTTCTTTCTACTGAAGTGTTCTCGATAGTTTATCTACCGAAAAAGCATATTAGTAAAATTTTAGCTAAAACAGTTTTCATTTGCAACGAGCTCAAATACACTGTTATATAATTTTTTTATATGTCCGACCCTGTACATTATTTTGCTTCCAAATTTACAGTCATGTTGAGGACATGTTAGGTTATTAGTCCTGCAAAAAGAAAATAAATCGCCCAAAAAACAAAAAAAAATATTTTCAATTTAAAAATTTACTCCTTTATTTCGGCCCACAGTGTAGATACAGATTTTTAGTTGAAATGATTCATTTTGATTAGGTTAGGTTTAAAAATATTATCACAGCTAATAAATATTTCCACATAACTGCTGTGTGGTTTTGTTGCAATTATTATGGAGAAAAGCGATGTCAAAATTAGATATTTTTTCAATATGTTTTCAACTGCTCTTGTAAACATTGATTTATTATAGACTGAGTGACGTTTAAGTTAATATTTTCTAAGTACTCAAGATCAAGTGCTATGTACTTAGGAATCCAAATTCTTGTTCAAATCTTGTGAATGGCCTTAAGAAATCATCATTATTTTCTTTGTCGCTAAATCGATCCCCCAAAAAATTATATAAAGTAAGTACAATTTCATTTTTCAGTGCATCAAAACATATATTATCACTTGTCTCCTCTTGTTTGCTTGGGGTAGTTACGAAAAATCATTGGAATAAAAACATGTTACGAATTGATTTATATAGCTTATGAGAGAAAAAATAATAGCTGAAAATAATCATTCAGTTTCGAGGCTTCTATTATATCATCCCAACCTCAACCTAATTGAACAAATAGGTGCATCATTAAAATAATATGTGTTGGAAAATGCTAGTGTTTACTATTATATCTTTTTTGTTACTAAGTATATTTATTTTTGAGAAAGTAGTTGTCAATATTTGTCATCTTCAATTTTGAGATAGATTGTCAAAGTAGATAGAAAAATATAAGTTTTCCAATAGATATATATCATCAACTTTTTGTATATTTTCAACTTTAAAACTAAGTCCGAACCTTGAGGCGTATCAATTCACCAGTTAGGTGGTTTGTACGTTACACAATATGTGACAGAGAACACTGTAAAGCTCATGTTTGAAACCGTTCTGCCCTAAGACCATGGAGCTACTATTAAGAGGAGATGACACAGTCGACTATCTTATAATAGGAAAGTGGTATCACATGAGTGACATTGTGATGTTAGTAATATGGCGTCGACGGCAGAGCCGGACTATTTAAATTTTCAATCAATAAAAATATATTCAGTAGTGAAATTCTTTTTCACCTAGGTATAGCGTAGTGGCTTTTTGAATTTTTGATTAAAGGTGGTTTTCTCCGTTAAAGTGCACATTATCGTCCATTTGACAAGATGAAATTGATAATATAGAAACACTGTATTTTGTTGGCTGCCAAGAACCTCTTTTCACAAATTTCAACCACGTATCTCTTATTAATGGAGTTCTAAGAAATGTACTAACATTAAATATAATATGAAGTTAAATACAACTTGACGAACTTGAAGAACAAAGAAATATGTATCATGTAATAATGCTTTATCCGATTTCAAACCGGTTGTCCATGGCGTTGCTCAAGGGTCAGTTCTTGGACCTTTGCTATTCATTATCTATATAAATGACTTGCCCAAATTCATGTACCCTTTTAAATATGTTTTATTTGCTGATGACACCACTTTTATTTATTCCGATAAGAACTATGAAAACTTTAAGTCAATATCACATGTTATTGAAAACAAATCTAAACTATGGTTTTTGTCTAATAAACTAAAATTAAATTCAGAGAAGACACAAAAACTCTACTTTTCTTCTTCTAACCAAAATGCTTGGAGTGTAAAATTGTTGGGACTTTACTTAGATGGATCACTGTCGTGGAATTTTCACGTCGACTATTTAAGAAATAAATTATCAAGCTCGATTTTTGTACTTCGACAACTTAAAAGAGTTGTTACTTTCCAAACTTTGAAAACAGCTTACTTTTACCTTTTGCATTCCCATATTAACTATGGAGTTGTACTTTGGGGAAATTCGTCGCCAGCCAAAGATATCTTTGTAATTCAAAAGAGAGCTATTAGGATTTTGAGTAATGTCAGTTCCCGTGAACACTGTAGGGCGTTATTTGTTCATCTACGGATAATGCCTCTACCGACCTTATTTATTTTTAACACCCTCATTGAGATCCACAGAAGTCTTGACTCCTTAACAAAAAATTCAGATATCCATAATTACAATACTAGACAAGCATGTAATATTCGTACAAATCGTTTTCGTCTGACAAAATCTCAGAAGAATTCACTCAACTATTCTTTGTATAATATCTTACCAGCAGAAATGAAATCTTTAAGTTTTAATAAATTTAAGAGGAGTTTAAAAACGTATTTACTTAGATTTTAAAAACGTATTTACTTAGATTTTGTTTTTACTCTGTGAACGAATACATTGAGAATTGTCAGAATATCTAGAAAATTTTTGAAACGTATTCATGCTCATTGGACATTTCTTCCTTTTTGAATATATTTTTATCACTTGTATTTTAACCTTAATTAATATTATTATGTGTTGTTTTTATTTTTATTAATATGTCAAATGTTGTACATTCTACATTTTGTATTTCTGACTTGCTACAAACATTGTAAAAACATGTAATGTGGTCAAATAAATCTATCTATCTATTCCAGTATAGTCCTGTTTCGATTGTTTACTAACCTATGATAAGTTGTTCCTGATGATTTTTTCGTATTTACACTGTCTCTACTTGTACAACTTCGTGAAGCACAAGAAACCATTATTGTTCAATTATTAAAATAGAAAAAAACGACACTAACAAAAAGAAAATCCAAAAATACCCAATTCACATCCACAAAACAGTACTAATGTCAAGTTGACAGAGAAGTGGTAGTAAAATGGCGAAACCGATACCACTTTTATGACAGGCGTAGCGACTCCTCTTAATACTAGCTCCATGCCTAAGACAGTGGTTGTGAAAATTGTAGCCGCTCTAAAAGTGACCTTTCGGGGATCGAGCCGCTTTAAGACCTATTTGGATTTATTTTAATTATGAGTTTGTCATCATTTATTAATTACATATTTTTTCAGCCTGGGCTTAATGGAAAAAACCAGTGATTTGACAACGTAAGTATATTTAATTAGATGCATAAAAACTATTCGAATTTACAAATATCCTTAATATTCTCAGTTCCTATCCAATTTTAGCTTGATTGTTCTCCCCCTCCAGATATTAAACTTTTTTTCAAATCTGCTTATGACACAATGTGTGAGTACCTATAGGTAGTGGAGATGACTTTCAGATGGCAGTATAGTTTGTCTCAAAGTATATCGTCTTGGCTTTTGCCGGCAATCATAAAGTTAATGGGCCAATGGCAAGAAATCATACGGCGTACTATTTAAAATTATTTTAAAACGGGTAAAATTCACAAATCTATCTTTTTGTATTTTTATCATTAATCCTTTGTTTTTTATTGTTTTATTGAAAGATTACTAAATACTATTGTATTGAATAAACTATAACCACGCCACCCTTGCCTTGTCACTCGACGGTTGTTGGGTTTCATTTTAGGTAAAATTCTTTTAAGAATGTCATAAATGGTCGTATTTAGATTATTGCCGTCAAAAGCGAAGACGATATGATTTGAGACAAACTATACTCGGGTATAGGATAACATCTCAATTATATCAATAACTATTAAATATTGTACAAGAAAACTATCAAATATATTTTTAATTTTTCCATAGAAAAAAGACTGATATATTTGGCAATATCTATAAAATTAGCTGTCAAATGAAAAATTGCCAAAAAGTGCATATTCTTCTAAATTTTATGTCGCTTATTTGAAATTTGATGCACAATTTCTAATTTTGGTACTTGGTACCCTTACCTATCAGCTTTCACCTTCTCTAGTTATTCAATTTGCTTAATAAATGTTTGAGACTGACAGGTTTAGAGTAAAAATACTGTTGATCCATGTATGTGCAGCTGCAATTTTTCTATGTATTTATTTGTTATTTTCACTACTTGTAATTTTATACATAATTTATTGCGTTATTCTTAGAAATACTTGTTTATAATTGTATGGGATATTCTATTTTAAAGTATTTTGAGTAAAAAACAAGTATTAATTTAAATACATATATTTTTAATGAAAAATAATAATAATAATAATTGTTTGCAGTTCTACGCCTGTAGTTCAAACCCAACGAACCAGTAGAAGATTGGTTCAGAAATCTATGGATTTTTCGGCAGTTAATTCAAAAATGAGTCCTATAACGTCGAATATAACAAAAAGAAAAGTAAGGTTAGTTGAACAGTATAAATAACAAGATAATGGTCATACAGAGTGTTTTTCAATACGAGTATATTTTTTATGTTGTAGCAGTGGAACGATGTTACCGCAAGTCATAATTAAAAGATTAAATCTAGACCAATCAGGCAGTGGTAAAGACAGTCTGGCTAATATTTTAGATACTTCACCCATAACATCGATAGCTGACATTAAAAATAAGAGAAAATCAAAAGCGACGGAAACAACAACAAAATCGGAAAATGATACGCAAAATAAAGAAAGCGTCAAAAGAACTGTGATTACAAAAGGAAAAGAAAACAGAAAAAAGTAACTATTTTTTTAAATTGGTTTTTAACTAAAATATTTTTTGTTTAAAAGGGAAATTTTTGTTGAGGTCTAAATTTGCATAATAACTTACGTTAGAGTATGTATATGTATGTATTTAACTGAAACCTCCAGATAACAGTACAGAATAAAAGAGGCTGGCTTAATAAAAGTACTGAGCATACTGGAGTGGCACTGTGTAATTTATTTTCTCAACTAAAGCGTAAAGAATAGTGAAACGAGAATATATTTATACCTATCATAGTTAGTACTCTATAACCACACCTCCTCTTTGACGGAAATGGTTTGACAATCCTCGTGTCATTGATTCGTATAGAGATATTTTTATTCAACATTCTAAAAACATAGACTTTTTGAACTGATGACAAAAATTAATTAGGAGAAAAGAAGAAATTGAGAAAGAAAATAAGGAGAGTTGTCAGTGTTGTATGTTGATTTGATTATTTTTTATAATTATGACAGTATATATATATAACTTGCTCAACGGTTCCTTCCTCAATCAATTAGAAAACGTAGAGAGGATGTATGAAAATCGTCTAAAAAAAAGTTTTGCGGGACAGTACTGACCCATTCAACCTGCGCGACAGAAGGTTTATAGAACTATTTCGATTAAACAAGGATCTAGTTTCTTTTCATTTGACCAACTTGTTCATCTCATGGTTGATGAGCAAAGGAATACAAAAATACCTCACTGACCATTGTGTTGCATGTGTTTTCGAGGATCTTATTTGTTCCATCTTAACTGGAAATATTAAATCAATTTTAAACAAGAATTCACTTTTTGGTTTAATTTTTTGTACATAAAATATGGAAGATAAAATTTCCATAACCTTTTCAATTAGCCTTTGAAAATAAATAAACACAAAGCTGTACATAACCTGAACCTACTATAAAATTTGAAAATGTTTACATTCATTTTCTCAATGCCTGCAACAGTAATAAACAATACGTACTTTCACGAGAGAAAGGGAGATGGAAAGATAATTCCTTCTCCGGTCTCTCTTTTTTTCCTTTTTTTATTTGCTCTCGATTATAATCGTCTAGCTGCTAAAACAGACGAATGTGTTTATGGAGTACCTAATAGCGAAAAGAAGCGATTCTCTATCTTTGAAATACTTACAGAGTGCCACTCCAGATGGATAAAAGATAAGGCAAACAGACCAAGCACAGGACTTAAAAGGAAGTAAATACCCACACCTGAGCACTTCTTTTGCTCAAATGCTGCTCCAATCACCAGCTACACCTCAGCCTATTCAACTTTTTATATCTTCCTAGTTTAGTTTTACACCACCCACTTTATAATTTAAGTCACCTGTATCATTCTGTTCAGGTTCTTCACCGGTTGTCTGATATATTATAATTCGGGAGTTGTCCCAAGCCGCTCGAATATTGTATGTATTTTGCGGTCCAATGTCTCGCAATTTGGCGGTTTTTGTTCTTTACTACATTGTCTGCAAGAAAATTAACCGTTGTGCAGCCCCATTTTGTTCGGGTTTCTTCAGTTTGGTCTGTGTTTTTCTTTTAACAGTCCCGTATGCATCCTTGGAGGAAAGATCAGATCATCTTAAGGCCGGTTCTATGCCAACATATGGGTTGATCAGGTTAATTATTCAGCTCTTAGTCACGTGGAAAACGGTTTTTATAATGGAAGGGATATAAGCAGTTTATTTTGATGCGGATGGCCTCAGGGGCGACCGAACGCCATAAAGTATATTTGACATGGTAGAAACTTGAATTTGAACACATTTTGCAGAAAAGAGAAAAATGTGCTACCAACTGTACAGACTTGTTATGTGTAATAGATTGGGTCACGGGCGTAGTAGGAATGTTAAATTGTTAATAACCATTTGTTCTGAACGTGTAATTGCTTTCAAAATGATTGTTTTTATTTCAGGCCTCTCGTAGTATCTACTCAATCAATAAAATCGTAAGTATTCACACATTTTGTTTTAAAACTTTTACTTTAAACTAAAGAATATACAACTACCAAGATGCGAAGCCCGGAGAAATTTCTTTGATGTTGAAGGGGTCGAAATAAATGTCCTTGAACTTGACAGCTAACTCTGATACACACTGAGAACCATAATAAATGCTTACAGTTTTACTTAAATCACACTGAGAAATAGCTATTCATGTAACAAGGACGAAACAAGGAGCAACAAGAAGGAATGGGATCCAAATACCATTACCAGACTTGGAAAGAATGCCATTCAATGGTACACAGACGGCTCAAAAGCAATAGAAGGAACTGGGATAGGAGTGTTCGGGCCAGGAACCAAACACTCTGAAAGCTTGGGAAAAACCCCAAGTATCTTTCAAGCGGAAATCCACGCCATAAGAAAGTGCGCCCAGTTCAATATTGATAAAGGATACAGAAGACAAAGGATTATCATAATGTCGGATAGTCAAGCAGCCATTAAGGCACTGAGCTCTTGTGTAATCAGTTCCAAAATGGTGTGGGAATGCCTAGACAAACTCAATGAACTAGGCGAGAACAACATAGTCACCTTACTATGGATTCCAGGACACACTGGAATATAAGGAAATGAAATAGCAGATGAACTAGCAAAGAGGGGGACTGAAATACCTTTCTGGGGGACTGAACCCTTTTGCGGAATCAGCCCCAATGTAATATTGGAAGAAATAAGTAAAGCCGAGAAAAAGAGAAGATCTGACCATTGTAAAGATCTAGTAGGGCTTATACAATCAAAGACTCTTCTGGGTGACTACAACCTGTTGAGATCAAAAGAATGCATAAGTCAGAGTAAAACTGCGCTAAGAGTTTTAACAGGGATCCTAACGGGACAATGTCGCCTGAATGGGCACCTGAAAAAGCTCAAAATAGTGGAGGAAGAATACTGCAGATTTTGTGGAATGGAAGAAGAAACCTCCATCCACATACTTTCCAACTGCACAGCTCTTCAGAATCCTAGAGCACAGCACCTGGGAGATTACTGGATATAAGAGGAACATTTGCCTAAGTTGAAGCCTGCAGACATCCTAAAATTCCTCCAGGAAATAGGACTGAAGGAACTACTAGTTTCTGAGACTCCTCAGAAACTGAGTAGAAGTAAGGGGGCACAATAGATCTTTTAGGTGTCAGTGAATGTCACCCCAAAAAACACACATACATACATACATACAACAAGGACGAAAAACTGTCCATTATAATCGAGGCTGCGAACTTTGATACAACAAATTTGTCATCTAAACAGTGAACATATTTTAATTGAAAAATATGTTTGACATGTAACTAGTGCAAGAATGCGCATGCACACTTAGTACTTTTTGAGCTTGGCTCTTACATTGTGGGACTATAATCCTTTCTCGAAGATTCACGTCAGTTTTTCCGGGTAGTTATATAGTTACCATGGTCTTTTGGGTTTTTCGTCCGTTAATCTGTATATGGGTTTAAAAGAAAAAATTACCGAATATAATATATTTAAAGTTGAAATAAGCTTTAGTTTAATATGAAAAGCTACTTTTAATTTTTATTTATAGCAGCCCCAGGCCCAAGCGAGCAGCAAGGCCCACAGTTTTACGAGAAACAAGTTTGAAAAAGTAAGTAAAAATTAAAAACCTGAATAGTGCAATAGGTTATTTACGATAAAGAAAATGACGTCAACTTCAAGACCTTTGACAATTGAGGCTAACTTTAGTTTATCATTTACGCATTTATTGTTCGATCATCGTTTTGAGATCGACATCGTTTTTCTGGTGCAACTGATTTCGTTGTTTATTTAAAATTAAAAAGATGCAGTTATTTTCATAACTAAGTAATTAACCAAATCTACAGTGTGTTATATAATTTTGTGTTGCAATATTACTGTCTTTTTAAGGCAAATAAGAACTTATATTATGGTTCATTTACCATAAGTTTGCAATTTTGACATTTGTTAGTAACAATTCCAGCCACTGAACAAAATCTAAATATCCAAAGTGTAAATGGAATAATTAATCATATAAAGGGGGAAGTTACCGTCCAAAAGTTGGCTGCCGTGTCCGGGGTTGCCAGACTTATACTGTCAAAATCAGAAAATTTCATCAGAATTTCTTGTGTTGGTTTGTCGTTTTCATTAGCATCCTATAGTTTGTTATTTACTGTGAAGGATATAATCTGATATTTTCATAACTATTTAAAAGAGAGTATCTAATACTGTGTCACAATGCATGAGTCTTTATAAAGTGGTTGCAAGGAGATGGTAGC
>CAJUYH010005159.1:0-24231 GCA_910591685.1 Galerucella tenella
ATGTATGTCAAGTAAAGTAAACATACCATTTATAGGAAATATAAAATTCAATCTATAGTATCATCCTCTTCGCTGGCCATACAAGAATCATCCGAAGACTCGTCGAGAGAGATCACTATCGGTTCTATAGTTTGTTCTATGAGGTTATCCAAAACCCACATTTTCTCTTCCTCTTTAATTACATGATTCACAGCATCTCTCCAGTTCTCTTCAGTTACTGTTGTCAATGAGTACTTCATTAGTTCAGGAACATCTTTCATTTTAAATGTTTTATTATGTCTAGCTACATAACCTTTCATTTGGGCCCATATTAACTCTATCGCATTTAATTCACAATGGTATGGCGGCAAACGAAGCACTGTTATCCCACGATTCTTGGCTATTTCATCAATAAAAAACTTTTTGAATTGTAGCTTGTGATCTGAAGCAACCTTTAAAAGTTCTTTTTTCAACATATCATCTTCTAATGGTATATCTTTTACGATTAACCAGTTTCTAATATCAGCTTTTCTCCAAGAGGTAGATGGAAGATTTTCTGTTAATCTCGAATGATAAGTGGCATTGTCCATAACGATTACAGCATTATTTGGAATTAATTCGACCATTTGTGTAAAATACTCTTCAAAAACATCTGCAGTTATTTCTTCATGATAGTCTTTGGTTGATGTTGACTGAAACTCCAGTAAACCACCTTCAACGAACCCTTGATGGCATCCAACATTATTAGTCGGCGATCTTTACCGATAGGAGTTTTCAGTCCAGTAGATAAACCTTCTATGAAAGCTTGACTACTGGTTTTAATACTTTTGTCCTGCCATATTTTTTTCACTGAATGTCCTTCATTGAGCCATGTCTCATCTAGATAATAGATTTGTCTTCCCTCCTGTCTGTATTTTCGGATATCTCGTAAATACTGTCGTCTCCAACATATTATTTGCTCGTTGTCGATTAGCACTGATTTGCGACTTTGCTTCTCCCATCTCCCAGATCGGGTATAAAATTAAATAGTAAATAAATTCCTTAGATGAACGGTGACCCTTATGGTTTACTACCTGACTAGCATCTGTGACCTTTTCGCGTGCTGTCAGACAATAAGAAAATGACTATAGTTAAATTTAGTCTCAAGACACTAAAATCAACCCCCAATATCTTAATCTGACGCGCTCGAGTATTTCAGACTATCGATTTTTTTTACTAATCTGATCGTCTATCCTAGGCGCGCGTCACTACATTTAGAGCTTATACTTTCCAAAGTTGTTCTATTAGGTCTAAGGTATCTCTCTTATCTTCAACTGCCACGCTCGAGTATTCCCGAAAAATCCCCTATACGCCTCCCTAACTAATACATACCTTTCTTCTTCTAGCACCACTTCTTCCTTAACCTCTTCTTTAACTTCTTTTTCCGAAGTTTCTCTGTACAAGCTAAGTAGTGAATCGGTAAAGTATATGTTTTTCAACATTTGACCTTCAGAAGCATCAATCTTTGCTAAAAAAGTATACAAATCCATGAACGTTCCCAACGGAATCATCGCCGATCCACCTTCAGGTTCTTCTGTCATTATTTCACAAATTAACTTCATAGAACCAGTTAAATCCTTCAAACATAAGAAAAATCATAATAATGAAGTGCGAAAATATTTTGTGAATTTGCGGTAATTTGCACAAATGTAGAAAATTCACATAACTGTAAAAGAGAATGGATAATTGATATCTCAGGATAATTATTATTCTAAAGCTTTATAAGTTTTGACCGTTCAACTAAGAAGCAACAACTACTTCCTGTGCTACATGCCCCGACGGATATTGAATTACACTTCGAAATCAAACGGGGTTAGTACAATATACTTAACACTAATACAATAATTTTAATTAAATATAATCCTTTTGCAACCATGACATTAATTTTCCCATGAATCCTTTTATTATTAGATTATGAAATACTTATACACTTACGTCAGTCAAATGGGCAGCACAGAGTCCTATAAACCTCAACCAAGGTATTTCTCTGGGATTATCGAATCCTCCCAAGCACAATATCTGGATAAGAGTGTGGTGGGACAAGCATGCTCCTGTCCACCTATCCCATAAAATTTTAAAGTGGATGGTCTTGTTACTGGTAAGTTGATAAAGTAGAGCTCTCAACCATCCTGGGGTTATACCGTAATGATCACGTGGTATTGGATATTCCAGACGTGGTTTCACTGGAGGAGGAATGTTCAAGGACAAACAGCGAAAATATGCCGTGGACCATCTGAAAAAATAGACAATTTTCGATTTATTTTCAAATGCAAGTTTTTTCATACGCTCCATAAATTCTTACTAAATAATGTATCATTAAAAAAGTGCCAAAACTGTGAACTGTATAGAGTAGAAATCAATTATTTTCATCTATAGATAGTTATTAAGTCTGCGCGCTTCAAGAAAAAAATTCCTATGTCTAAAAATTAAGTGACAAAATTAAAACTTTTTATTAGTGAGTATACTCACTGTAATAAATCTGTTGGTTGACTCCTAATAGCTGCCTTGGCGTACTGTCTTAGAAGATATGGAAAAGCTGGAGGAATTGTTATTTGCTCGGCACAATATATTTGCTCCGGGAGCCCTGGCATATTTGTTAGTGTTTATAAAAATTTGTTAGAACATTGACACTTCTTGTCACTATTTCCAATCTGAAATGGTTTCGATGGAAACGATAACAATATGTTTGTATAGATTAATAAAATTGGTAGTTATGGTGATATTATTGATTTTTATTATCGGCATGTTCTTCAAAATTATTTTCCGTCGAAAGTGCGTTTTTCATCTCGTTTTAAACGTTGATCAAATAATTATGATTATTAGTGTATGCTTGGTTGTCTATACCAATGCGCCACTAATGAATGATTTTATGTATGTTTGGTTGCATATACCAACTATTTTGGATCATAGATAAAGCTTCAACATTACACTGTCGACGGAAATAGTTATTCTAATAAGAACTATTAAAAATTCGGAAGTAGTTCAGAACTGAAGAGAAGGTACAGGGTATAGGAACCAGTACGCTACCCTGTCCTTAATATAAATTGAGTCATTCCGCCGACTTTGAAAGATCATACGTATACAAAATATTGATCTTTTCTATGAAATTCTAAAATTTCCATGTATACTTTTAATTTAGACAAACATTTATTTAGTAATATACCAGAAAATACTTAATTTATTGTTTTAGTGCAACCCTCGTAAGGAAGTTTAAACAGTAGAAAACTGCCAGTACAGACACAGACAACTATGTCACTTCCTGTAATTTCAAAATTTACTTTAGTGATCAAACTTTTCTAGTCTAGAATATCTACTAACTAAAGTGTATTTATTTGGAGCAATTCTATAATGTTAGCTTACGAAATAATGAATTGCCAACTCCCATTCTCATTTTTCGAAAGGACGTATTACAATATACAAAATATAGAAATATTACCCACGATAAGGATATATCTGACCTCATGCGGATTGTCATTGAATCAACCAAGCGCCAGTGGCATGCGCTAAATTCTGTCGTTTCATTCAACTGCACAACAAAAAGGGAGATGGCAATAGAACGCTTATAGAAAATAAAATAGTAGTTTGTTTTGTGCATTCGTCACTTATCCTCTCATCCAGCAATTGTTATAAATCTCAAGGCAACTCTGTTAGTAGTTGTTCTGTGTCGTCATCTCCATCTTAACAGTCACGTTTACTGGATTTTAACGTTCCAAAAACAACCGAAAATGGTTCACCAAGTTAAAGATAAAGTAAGTAATCAAAAACTATTACTCACAAAACATTTATATTTATAACATTGCTAATAATTTGTATACTACAAAATCCGGTGCCACTTTTTTCTTATTAGGTGTGGTGTTAAATAATTTTGCAATATTAATAATTATCCAAATTAAGTAACACCAAGGGTATTTCAAGGTTCAAAAACACATTGTTTCAATATTGGTTTTAACAATTCACTAGAATTGTTACCGTGTCGTATATTATTGAATTATAATTTATTGATTGATCTTAATAGATTGGAAAGACAACCGGCCTTATATTGTTTTGTGGTCTAGTTTTTTATGTTACAAACCAGTTAATATTATTTAAAATAAACTAATATTTGAATCGCACAACAAATATGTAGTGTTTTTGTCAGTAGATACAGTACCTAGTCAGTTTTTTAGTGAGTTAAAACTTATGGTTGAAATAGGTATAGAGCTGAAGAAAATAGGAATATATCTGAAATCGACACAAATTTTGAATTAATTATTTATATAAAAAAAGAAATTCAATGTATAGCCCAATAATATAAAGTAAAATGAAAACATTATAAAGGGGCGTATAAAATATAAAAATATGTAACGGTTGTGGAGGTATTTTTTTTTAATATCTATTAAAAGTGTTGAGTCATATCTTGGGAATTGCCGCTATGATGCGGATTTATTTTATTCATTTTTAAAATAAACATATTCTGATGGGAGAGTCTTCATAGGCGGTGCGATCAAATTTATTAAAGGAATATTCAAATTCTAAATAAACCCTCTACCAATAACTTGACTAAATAAGTTTCTCCTATTTGTATGGTTACCTAAATAATGTAAATTCATAACCCGCCTATGTATTTATCGTATTTCGAGGTTGAAACTATTATTTAACAGATAAAAGCTACATTCTGTTTCATAATCAACATGTTACGGCGTATTATTTAGTTTTTATATATGTGACATTGTACCTATATTAAAATATTAATTGTACGAAAAAATCAAGGGGTAAACCACTGAAAAAAATGGTGTACAAATTAGAGAAAATATATTGAAAGTACAAAAAATACTAGTATCATTAGAAAATACTCCTGAACATACATGGAATATGCAGTGGAATACATAAAACTTCTGTTGAGTGAATTTTTTGACAAACCTCGTATACGACTAAAATTTTTTGATATTTGATGACAGTATTAGAGGTTTTAGATGATGCAGAACTTTTTATGAAGAATAACTTTTCTTCCTAAAATGAATAATAAAAAATGATTCCAACTTAGAGGGACATATTGTAGATAGATAGTGACCAATTTTAATGGTTATCAATACCAATCCATCTATTTTGCACTCTCATCGTCTTATCTACTTTATTATTTATTGGATATTAAATTAACTTTGAATATGGTGAAAAATAATATACCCAAAATTATTTAAATAACTAAGAATCTGAATTTTTTTGTAAAACTAACTGCCCAACCCAACAGTTTGGGTTGTAATATTGTAGAAATGCATAATTTTTCCTTAATTCAAAGTCAAAGATACAACTTTTCAACTAATAAGATGTGATCCTGTGAAGATGGGTGGGAGTCTGTTTATGAAAACATTTTAAATTTAGATCTGATATCGAAATGCTTTTTAGATCGAAATATGTGATAAATTACAACGAAATCTAAATGTTTTAATAGTATTTATCACCAACAAATCATGCCATTAACGGGAACATGAAGTACATCTCTGATAAAAAAAAGTATTAACAATATATACAGTTACAGTATATACACTTAAAAAAAACAAATCACTCAATTTTTTATTCTTATCTGTGTTTCATTAATGACAAAATAAAATTTTGAAAATACATTAGGAACTTGGTTAATATTAATAAAAATTTATTTATACAGAGTTATCACTGCTGAAAATTTTCTGGAAATTTTAGAACCAAAATTATGCAGTTTTTAAATGATTTTACACTTTAATATTTCTTGTTTAGTGTTTTAAGTTGTTTTTTTTTACATTTGCTGGTAAAAATGTGAACTAGTTTTTGTATCTACAAACGTTATAGGTATTTACGGTTTTATCCTTGTAGAACGTAATTTACCAGACTCATGAATTATTACCCACCTGGTTTGAAGTTGGCGTGATCTAGAAAAACATTTTTAACGCTAATCAATCCACTTTACTTTTTATCAAACAATTTATTAGAATTTTGTCGATGACAAGCGGAATAACGATTATTAAATAAAGACACTTAATTTCTGATTGTTCCGTTCCGAACCATTTTTTTTATGACGTTACGTCATGTTGACACTTTACTTTTTTGAATTGTTAAAATAGCTTTGTATGTTCTAATCAATAATTAAAATCTTTAAAATAAAATAATACCGTATCGTATCCCATGCTCAATTAAAAGTATATAAGACTTTATATACAAAACATTGGTCCTTCGTTAGCCGAATAATACAGTGATTTGTGGAAACTGCCACGCCAAAAACTTGAAAAATTTGTCGTAAGGTAAGTGTGCAGCATCCCTTATCCTTAATTATACCTACCCAATCCTATTTCATTCTGAATCAACTAATGTTAAAGCTCTCTTAATTCTATTTAACATGTCTGATGTAGCTGAAAGTATCACTACTTTGAAAAATATTAGAAAGTCTCTTAAAGCGGACCTAACTCGTTTCAAAACATTTGTTAATACTAAAATACATAATAATGATAATCCTGATTTGATAAATCTAGAATCTCGCCTAAAACCAACATTAACTTTACTTGATAAATTCAATGATACCCAATTAAAAATTGAGTTTGAATCTCAGACGGGTTATGATTTAATTCCAGACGAAAAAGAACGTACAAGTTTTGAGGATACATTTTATAGTATTACCAGTGAAGCTCAACAAATTTTATTGAAACACAAATCTGCAGGTAATACTAATGCAAACTTTTCATCACCACAAAACTACAATATTAAACTTCCTGACATAAATCTTCCGTCTTTTGATGGGCAATATCAAAACTGGCTGTTCTTTAAAGAAACTTTTATATCTGTTATAGATAAACATCCTTACATGCCTAAAGCACAAAAACTAAACTATTTGCGTCTTTCACTAAAGGGAGAGGCATTTAAACTTATTGAGTCTCTTGAAATTTCTGATGCAAACTATCAAATTGCTTGGGATTGCTTACTCGAGAAATACGAAAACATTGAGAAACTTGTCAATAATCAAATAAAATCACTTTTTAATTTGCCAGCTATCGTCAAGGAATCATATACCACACTTTCTCAATTACATGACGAAAGCACTAGAATACTCAAGTCATTAAAGGCTCTAGGTGAACCTGTCCAACATTGGGACACCCTCTTAGTATATTTGCTAAATAATAAACTCAATTTCGCAGCTCGTAAGGATTGGGAATCTAAACGTGTAAAACGAACTAGTCCGAAATTGGACGATTTCCTGAAATTTTTACGTGAAAGATGTGATATTTTTGAGTCTCTCGAGGAAGATGAACACACATTAGGTAAAGTGCAGTCAACTATTCAAACCAAATCTAAACCCATTCCCTTTATGAAAACTTTAGCTTCTACCTTTACCCCAAAGTGTACATTTTGCGAAAAAGATCATATTATATATAACTGTTCTAAATACTTAGAATTAGATATTAAATCTCGTTTTGATGAAGCCAAACGTAGGCAATTATGTATTAACTGTTTACGTAAAAATCATTTTACAAAAGACTGCAAGGCTAGTAAGTGTCGTATATGCTCCAGATCACATAATACTCTACTTCACGTTGATAACGGTAATCAAAATCTAACGAAATCTGTTCCTGACTCTCAGAATCCGACATTCTTTGAGTCTATCGCTGCCGTACATGCTAGTAGCAGCGATAGAAACACTGATGCACATACATTCGATGGGCGAAATGTCGACGTTGTCACGTCTTCTGGAAAATCTCACTGTTCGGTAATTTCACAAAATTGTGTGCTTTTGTCAACTGCTGTTGTAAAGGTGTTTGACAGAAATGGAGAGGCACATTTTTGTCGGATATTGTTGGATAGCGGATCCCAATGCAATTTGATTACTTCCGATCTTTGTAAAAGACTCAAAATAAACCCGGAAAAAATAAAAACTTCCATTTCAGGAATAAATCAAGTTTCCTCAAATATAAACTCTAAAACACGTGTTAAAATACAATCTCGTATCAATGCCTTCTCTTCAAATATAAACTGTTTGGTAATCGAAAATATTACAGGTAATGTACCATGTAAGTCCTTTGATAAAGCTCAGTTAAACATTCCAAACAATATGATTCTTGCTGATCCAACTTTCGATATCAGTGCATCAATAGATATATTAATAGGTGCTGAAACCTTTTGGGATACTCTTTGTGTAGGGCAGCATAAATTGGGAAAAAATGCTCCATTTCTACAAAAAACTCATTTCGGTTGGGTAATAGCCGGTACTATCGATTTAACCCACATTAATACATACTCTAAAAAGCCTTATTGTCACATAAATATTACCAATGATGAATTACATAATCAAATCGAAAACTTTTGGAAAATAGAAAGCATCTATAACAAACCTCATCTTTCGAAAGAAGAAACCTTTTGTGAGTATCATTTCCAAAATAATACGGTTCGAGATGAAACGGGTCGATTTATTGTAAAAATGCCCTTTAAAGCTGATACATCTGTTCTAGGCGATTCTAAACAATGCGCGGAGAAAAGATTCTACTCCCTTGAACGGAAAATGTCTAAAAATAATAACTTAAGGCTTGATTATACCAAATTTATTGATGAATATCTCGATCTTGGACATATGAGTAAATCACAAACTCCTGACAATCTTACTGGATTCTTTCTTCCTCATCATCCCGTATTTAAACCCACTAGCACCACTACGAAAATCAGAGTGGTATTTGATAAATCTGCCAAGTCAACATCAGGCCTTTCACTTAATGATATTTTAATGGTTGGTCCCACAGTTCAAGACGATCTCCTATCCATAGTGCTACGTTTTAGAAAGCATTCTTTCGTTATATCTGCCGATATTACCAAAATGTACAGGCAGATTCTTCTTCACAAAGACCAACATTGCTTGCAAAAAATTCTTTGGCGATCTAATAACTTAGATAATATATCTACATTCCAGCTCAATACCGTTACTTATGGTCTTGCATCATCGGCATATCTCTCGACCAGATGTTTACGACAGATCGGTTTAGACATCGAAAAAGAAAATCCCAAGTTGAGTTTTATAATCAAACACGATTTTTACGTGGATGATCTCCTTACTGGAGGAGAAACCTTAAAGGAAATTCTTTATATCAAGCATCAGCTTGAAAGTATTTTCAAAAAATACGGTTTTAATATTTGTAAATGGCTCTCAAATGCTGTTGATTTAAAGGATAATCAAACACTCAGCTCTATCAGCATTTGCGATAATGATACTAATAAAACTCTTGGAATCAATTGGAATCCTAATCTAGATTGCCTAAACTATTCAATTAATATGTCCCCACCCAAAAATGCTAATACAAAAAGAACTATTCTTAGCGCAATTTCTCAACTGTTCGATCCTCTTGGCCTAGTTTCACCAATTATTATAAAGGCTAAAATAATTATGCAAAAACTATGGCAACTGCATCTCTCTTGGGATGAGTCGTTACCCATGTCTTTATATCTTCAGTGGAAAGATTTCCACGAAAACCTTCAACAAATAGGCCTTGTGAAAGCTCCCAGAAAAATCATATGCGATTCCCCTAAACTTATTGAGCTTCATGGCTTCTCAGATGCTTCTGAATCAGCTTACGGTTGTTGCATCTATGCGCGATCTTTGGATAATACTGAAACTTATCATTCATATCTGATATGTGCGAAAACCAAGGTAGCACCTCTTAAAGTTATTACCATCCCTAAACTAGAATTGTGTGCTGCATTATTGCTTGCCGAGTTAATGAATAAACTTATTTCTAGCTTATATCTAAAAATCGATTCTATTATTTATTACACGGATTCAAAAATAGTGCTTTCCTGGATAAATACCTCACCGAATCTATTAAAAACCTTTGTTGCCAATCGTGTGGCCCAAATACAAAACTTAACGCAAACTTCAAGTTGGAAATATGTCAATACTCATAATAATCCCGCAGACATCTTGTCCAGAGGCTCAACCACTCTCGATTTATCTACATCTAGCCTATGGTGGCTTGGCCCCCAATTTCTTATTCATCCTCAAATCAATAATGATGATCACTTTACCATATTGCCAGATTTATCCGAATTACCTGAAATCAAAACTAAGGTCCTAGTCTCTAATTCTACCAGTGCTACTGAGTTTATAAAAATACCCGCACTCAATAAACACTCCACACTCCCTCGATTACAACGTGTAGTAGCTTACATGTTAAGATTTATAAATAACTACATATTAAGATTCATAAATAATACTCCTGAACTTACCGGTCCCTTGACTACCTTAGAACTGGAAAAATCTTTACTAACACTTATACTCACCGCTCAAAGAGAATCTTTCCGTTCTGAAATCAAAAATCTTTCGAATAATGTACCTATTACTACAAAAAGTAGTCTGCTAAACCTGAATCCATTCTTGGATCCTTCTGGTGTTCTGAGAGTAGGAGGAAGGTTAAGAAAATCCCAGTTCGATTTCGCGAAAAAACACCCCGCTCTTTTGCCAAAGGATCATTTACTTACAAAACTATATGCCCGCCATAAACATGTTCTTCACTCTCATGCCGGACCGCAATTGTTATTATCTATCATTCGCGAACGCGTCTGGCCACTAGATGGTCGTAATTTGGTGAGAAGGGTGGTGCATGATTGTTTAACTTGTTTTCGATTCAACGCAGAAACTGCAAAATACCTAATGGCAGACTTGCCAATAGAACGGACAATTCCTAATAGACCATTTTTAATCTCCGGTACAGATTATGCAGGCCCATTTCCTATAAAAGACAGGAGAGGTCGCAATTACCAAATAACTGAAGGCTATATTTGTTTATTTGTGTGCTTTTGCACAAAGGCTCTCCATTTAGAACTAGTTAGCGACCTTAATACTAATACCTTTTTAGCTGCCCTTAGACGTTTTATGTCTAGGCGTGGTTTATGCAAAAAAATATTTTCAGATCATGGCACAAACTATGTCGGGGCAAAGGCTGAAATTAATAAATTTTTCAAGAATCATTCCATTGAGATTCAGACTCAGTTAAGCAATAATGGTATAAGTTGGTTTTTCATACCTCCTAATTCACCACATTTCGGTGGATTGTGGAAGGCGGGTATAAAATCTGTAAAGTATTATCTAAAACGTGTCATCGGAAACACAATACTTTCTTATGAAGAGCTTAATACATTACTAATTCAGATTGAATCCTGCCTCAATTCCCGACCTATATATGCCTTATCAAACAATCCCAATGATCCTGACCCCTTGACCCCTGCACACTTCCTAATTGGCGACAAACTAACCAGCCTACCTGAACCTGACTATCAAGAAGTACCTGAAAACCGTCTACTACGTTTTGAGTTGGTACAACAAAGGGTTCAACATTTCTGGTCCCGCTGGTGCATTGAATATATATCGCAACTCCAGATTCGACATAAATGGAAAGAAAATCATAAAGAACTTCTTTCTCCAGGCATTCTAGTTCTCATTAAAGAAGATAACCTACCCCCTCTGCGTTGGTCTGTAGGCAGAGTCATTTCCGTTGTCCCAGGTACTGATGGCGTTATCAGAAGTGCCATCGTGAAAGTTCGTGGTCAAGAATATCACCGTCCAGCGACAAAACTTTGCGTCTTGCCTAATCAAAAGTAGATTTAAAGGCAGGAGCCTTTAAGGAGGGGAGCTATGTTCCGTTCCGAACCATTTTTTTTATGACGTTACGTCATGTTGACACTTTACTTTTTTGAATTGTTAAAATAGCTTTGTATGTTCTAATCAATAATTAAAATCTTTAAAATAAAATAATACCGTATCGTATCCCATGCTCAATTAAAAGTATATAAGACTTTATATACAAAACACTGATATTGAATAATTACAAAGTAATAGAAAAATATATTGTTCTCTGAAATTTTAATGCAACTCTGCGCATTTTAGAACTAATAAACGAAATCCATGTTGATGAATACTGTAGAGTCTATAAAAATACCAAGTATCAGCTTATCTTTACTCATTAATGCTGTCAAATTTGACAGTTCCGTGTAGATGTTTATATAGTCAAAAGCGCTCTTATCGAGCGGGTTCAAAGGTCACTAACCATATGTATCAAATCGGAATCGGAAGACACGGAGGTTACCAAAATGTGAGATTACAAATAATTATTGTTAATGTATGCAGGCTTGCCAAGGAACTGCTGCAGTATCCGGACAGCAAAGTAGCCAAAAAATACGTGACTATGAACAGACAGAACCTTCGGACAGCCACGGGTATTCTGACCGGTCACTGCCACCTACGAAAACACCTCTACAGACTGGGTCTGTCTGACACTTCACAGTGTAGAGGATGTGAACAGGAAGATGAGACTGTCGAACACATTCTTTGTGAATGTCCGACACTCTCAATTTAGGTTTTCCGTATTCGGCGAGTACAGGCTAACACAAGCCAGCATGAGGGAGCTTACTTCCGGCGACGTTATCGCCTACTTCAAACAAGTAGGCTGGATGACGAGCCAGAAGGAAGTCTGAACCTGGGAAAGGTGCACAATGGGCCAATTGTGGCCTAAGTGCTGTGGGGGTCACCCACCCTTCAAATTCTTACACATACAGATGGTTGATGTTTCCTGCACGAATTTCCACTTTTTCATTCATTCTCGAAATAATCTATCAGATTAAGTACCATTTTTTTTTTGCTTGAGGATGCAAAATACCGGAAAATTGCTTCTTATTATTCATATTGTCACTTTGAATTGTCAAAGTGACATAACTGACATTTAAATAAAAACTTCGCTGGTGAAGGACGTGAGTATGTCTTTGTCGAATCGTATGACCCACATGATAAGACTGCATTTGACTATACCATTCTAGACATGACTTTGACATGTCTGCCATATTCTGGAGGGCAGCCGATTAGTTATAATAAAACCTTGTATGCTGTCGCATAAGCTGTAAAGTATTTTAGAAAAATCTATCTAGTAGGGAAGTCAGTTGGTAGTCAAACAGACTTTGTAAAACCCCTTTCACCCACATTCCACACTTAACAACCCTGATTGTCTTTGTACTGTAAAATATTGTTTACAAAAAATCTATATTCTAATAAAAGTATCTTGCGGTATCTGTCCTAAATTTTATATATCTCCGTTACAGTATACTAGTTTGAAAGCAGTGTTGGAAAAAACCCAGACCACTGGGCTTTTTTGTGTTTTATAACTGGGCTTTATTGGATTTTATAAGGATCTTTTAATATATTTTTTAATTACGTTCATATTTTAGTGAAAAAATCATTTAAAAAGAAATACTGTTCACAAGAGAAGTAAGTATTTAAATGAACTTCTACTTATACGACCGCCACATGCAAATAGACGAAATACAAAAATCGACAGTGTAACCCCCACCCCCGAACTTTAAAATTACGTTTTGTTTTATCTCTTTAATAAATTCTATTAAAAAACCCACTTTTTAAAAAAAACCGTGGGTTTTATAAAAAAAAAACAGTGGGATTTCTTGGGTTACCCACTGGGCAGCCAACATTATTTGGAAAGGCTCTAAAGGATGATTTTATTATATTGTTTTTATTGGATCACACTTGAAATTGACAACTAATTCGTTCAGTATTTCGGTTATCAAGTTTTGTGGGTTTTTGTAAAAACCACAAGTTATCTACACTATTCTGTAATAAAATTATATCACTATGTTAATCTATTGTGTATTCAAATTTTTCGGTTTGAATTCCCCAAGATAAATTTGTTTTGATAACAATTATTATTAAATGGAATAAAAATTTCTATTTGTATTCATACCGAGATCAATATTAACAGATATTTTAAAAAACTTAACTTTTACCTGGGTAGGTATTTGCTTTTCTTTTCAGCTTGTCTCAAATACCAATATTGGTGCCAGCTCTCCTACTATTGGGGATTCAGATTAAGACCCCATCGGCAAAAACTGAACTACTTTGTACATTATTGTAGACTTCGTTTCACATAAGAAGAAGCCACGTGAAGTTGCAGCCGTATGCGCGAGCTTGAGTTTGAGATCAAATAAAACAACAAAAATCTAGCTTAAAGTCTTATATTATTCAAAAATATTCGACAGTAAATGATTACTTCAAACAGTACCTCAAAGGTCGATAATAAAATTGCTGTCGGCATGGAATATCGTTTGTAACACCAATGGCATGAGACGACATGGATAAACAAGACCGATTTTGGTGTCTGCGCAAGACAGTTGGCAAACTTCAGGTGGCTTCTTATGTGAAACGGAATCCATAACCTCAATTATCTTTAAACCTATAAATTAAAAAGAAATCTTATGGCAAAGAGAAGCAAGAATATAAAATAATATACCCAGAGATAGTTCGGTTTTCTGTCACCAGATAGAGTATAACTTATATTGAAATCCCAATTACATCATCCATATTTTTGTTACATTATTTACAGTTGATTGAACATTTTGGTAAAAGGTTTACATTGTATTCAAGTATTTGTTTTGTCGATTTTTTAAAAATACCTTATCTGGGACTCTTTGTTTATTTGGCTCAAGTGGTATTTCACCACAATTTTATTTAGTAACTGAAAGTAAATATATTTATTTTATATATACCTTATGGACAATCATTTTCCAAACTCTCATCAATTACTTACTGACACATCAGTTATATCATTTAATATGAATAACATAAATATAAATGTAATTTTTATACATTTTTTCTTTTCTTGAAGCCACTTTTAGGACGTCATATTTTGTTAATAGTTTTGAATAATTTTAATATATAATATAGTTCGGCACCCAAAAATTTCCACTACAGATATTTGTGGCTATTGGTAGGAGAGGGAAAAATGTGAATATCTTGAGAATACTCCCTTCCCCTTCTCGAAAAAAAAAATTAAAATAATTTGTATTCCGTATGAAGTTTTCCAAATAGGGGATTACTTTTACCTTTTTGAAACAAATGACTCTATTTGTAGTATTACTCTATGTGCTGAAAGTGGGAATCGAATAAATAGATACAGTAACCAAAATAATAAATTTATTCCGTTTGGCTTTTACGCACTGTATACATTTTCTGTTGATTTCCTGTCATTTTTCGGACGTATGTATGTATTTTGGGGTGACATTCACTGAGACCTAAAAGATCTATTGTGTCCCCTTGCTTCTTCTTAGTTTCTGAGTAGTCTCAGAAACTAGTAGTTCCTTTAGTCCTATTTCCCGGAGGAATTTTAGGATGTCTGCAGGCTTCAACTTAGGTAAATGTTCCTCTTCTATCCAGTAATCTCCCAGGTGCTGTGCTCTAGGATTCTGAACTGCTGTGCAGTTGGAAAGTATGTGGATGGAGGTTTCTACTATTTTATTCTATAAGCTTCGTCAGTACTGAACTGGGAGACCGGCGAGCGTTGTATCAACAATGGAACGGCACGCGACTACCGAAGCAGAGAGACAATGTCAGTCATAGAAGGATAGAAAAGCGAGAGATGGATTTTTATCCGATATTTTAATGGTAGCAACCGAATTTCAATAAGGAATTGTACGGTCATAAGTAATTTGAGGATACTGAGATTTTTATATAGTATTCATAAAGCTTCAAATTAGACTTCTTATCAATTAGTTTTTCCATTTAATCCATATTTAATTCTTTACAAGGTCTCAAACTTTGCTTAATATGTGTAATTACCTCATGATTCGTATTTTTTTCAACAAAATTTGGTTAGCATTTCAAAGTTTTTATTCGATGAGAGCTCTAAGTTCAACATTAATCTACATTCTACATGATATATTTTTTTCTTAATTTTCAATACATCCATTACCTTCCTCAAAACTCTTTGCCAAAAATACTTCGATATTTTGTCAAATCGCTGCCGATAGATTCCCCTTAAATGAATGAATAAATAAATACGGATCACGTAATATCTATTTAATAATTTTGTATTCAATCGTTGAGTGTATTATACATTTTCTATCGTTAATTGCATAATCTAAGCATGACTCACACGAAGGAAGACATCATCACCTAATTGTAAACGTTTTAGTAAATTGCTAGAATTTCTAGCAATACGTTAATGAATGTTTCAATTATTCATTCACGGAATTTCACGAAGTGAATTCAGTTTGGAATGTATAATTATACAGCGCCCAAGAAAACAAAAAAATAAAAAATATTGAAACATTATTGTGGTTTGATTCTCAAAAAAATAAGAGAAAGAAGAAAATCTGAGTAATGCCACAAGGAACATACAGAAGATATCAAGAAAACAAGTTACAATCATGTACACAAAATATAATTTTTAGTTTTTTTCCTAAAATTTTCGGATCAAAATTTAAATTAATTTTTTGCTAATTAGTACTAATATACTTCAAATATACAAAAAGTCGAAAATAATTTAGCCTCATTCATCTAATATTCACGTCTATCTACCATTGGTTATGAAAATTATTAATTCATTATTTTTTCTGTTTTTCAGGAAGATTTGGATTCCCAATTCAAAGTAGCCGGTGGCAATTTGATCGTCCTAGATTTTTCCGCAGCATGGTGTGGTCCTTGCAAAATGATCGCTCCAAGATTAGAAGAACTGGTTAAAGAATTCCCCAACGTACTTATTCTCAAGGTATTTATCCAAAATTACTACTGATGTTTGCAACGAATTTTCAAGTAATTTTCTGACGTTTTTATGAAGAACACGGAAATATATCACATTAAGATATGTCTAAGTAGAAAGCTTTTAAAAATTTGTTAGCTAATCACAGCTATTAAATCATACTAACTACATTAAAAATATATGCTTTAATTACCTTTCCTGTAATAGTAAATTGATTATTCCTAAATGATCACAAAGGAAAACAAAGGTGTGTGTCAGTGTCAGGAAAAGGAAATAAAAATACTTGAGTAACCAGTTCATAAGAGGTTTATAAATTAGGTCACAACAACAAAAGTAAATATCACAAAAGTCTAATATATCAATAAAGAGTATTTATAGCTCGTGTATTAGAAAAAAGAAATGTACAAATTACACATAGTTTTTTGTTTTTTCGGGCTGATATGCATGCCTTCTCTTTCCTAATCATGCTTTTTCTTCCCGCGGTGTACTTTCTCCTTCCTCCGTCCCCTCTGAGGGGTCCAGAGGGTACCTCCCATGTTTTCCCTCTCCGTCTTCATAAATTCCCTTCCTTCCCCTACTACATTCTGTCTCCCCTGGCTTGTGTCCCCTTTCCCCACATGCCCTACAAAGGAAGGCCTGCCGACAGTCTCTGGCCATGTGTTCCACGCTCTAACTTAAGCATTCCCTTATATTCACCACTCCCTTGGCGTTACACCCCGCTACCTGGTGGCCCTTCACTCCACATCCAAAGCATCTGCCCCCTCTCTCCCCTCTACAATATTTACCCTATTCCAGTCCAACCTAATCTTCCGTTTTCCTAGTAAGGCTTCCGCTTTCTCACATTCCACCCTCACCACCGCCATTTTCATGCCATTCCTCTCCCTCACCACTTTCATCACCCTTCTCCCTTTCCCAATCAATTCCTCTATTTTCTTCCTCATCACTTCCTCTTCCATCCTACCATCTTAATTTTTTTTGTCCCCCTCCCCGGTTCCACCGCACTATCTCCTGTTACCCTTTCCACGTCCCTCAGAATTCCTTTACCTCGACCCCTTTCTTTGCCTCTATAACCACCTCCCTGTTCCTTGAGACTCTAAGTCTATCCACCCACTTTCCTTCCATCTCCCTCAAACCCTTCTTAATCCTTTCAATCCCCTCCTGATTGACTTCTCCAATATACTTCAGGATTACCGCCTCATTCCTGACCTCCTTTTCCCTATCTGTATAAATTGCCACCTTCGTCTCATCTGCTCTTACTCACGCGATCATCTTCCTCAGCACCTCCATCTCCACATGCTCAAGACTGTGTAGCCCAACGCTGACCTTGCTCCCACTTCCTCAAACAGTCGACTCATCATATCAAACACCTTCCTCTCATCCCTAAAATCACCCTCCATCCGACAGATTACACATAATGAAGTTCAGATTGATGCAACCTAAAATATTTCAAAATATGTTATCTGCTATGTCTAAAAGTTTGAGTATTTGAGTTTAATCATCAAATATTCTTTATCGCAAGCCCTGTCAACAATTATTCTTCCACTTGTGCTCTTTCAAATACTGCTGCTTTCTTTGCCTTTTGACTCACTCTTCAAATAGGCAGCAAGCTTACTATATTTTCCAGATGTTTTTATGGACTTTTATAACGACATACAGCATGTAGTACTTCGACCACATGGATAAAATTGCATACTTATTTAAAAAATACTCAATATTTAAGAAATACGCAATAGCATAACCTCCATTTATTAAATTCAATAAATATTTTCATATAATAATGATTTTCTTAACTTTCAAGTTCTCCAGTATGTTTGAAGAGCTGTGCTCGATTCAATTTATCATTTTTTATTGATAGATGATATTTTAGAAGCCCGTTATCATCTTATCTTTTTATTTTAATTCATTCAAATAAAAATGGTTTTGAAAAATCAATTTTTCTTTGGCTACATTCTTCGCAATCCTTGACTCCGCAATGTCCAAGTCGATAAAACTCTTGGAAGGGTGCCAATAAAACGTTTTATAACTTTATCCAGGGTAGTTGTTCATTATATCAGTAGATTAGCTTACATTTCAAGGGCAATACAGCCATAAACAGTAAACAACATTTTTTTATAAAGATCTATTGACAATAAAATATATTAAAAAATTGTTTGCAAATTTAACATACCCAAAATGTATTATTCCGATTGATTCATTAGACAGTGTCTCTATGAATATGGCCACGGGCGTAACCAGGTTTTAGAATCGGAAGGGTTCAAGAAAATAAAATGATTAAAAGTATATAAAATATCCCTTTAAAGAACAAATACATACAGGAACAATCACAGAAAACAAACTTACTATAATTACAATCTACTGTTCTCATTTTAATTCTATAAATGTTAATATCTGATATTTTCTGGGGGATTGAACCCTAAAATACCTCCCTGGCTACGGCCATGAATGTGGATAGTTGATAGTGTCCCTGCAGATACCCTTCAGTTTGTAGTCTGCTAAAAGTGGATAAATTAATATCTTGAATACTTTTTTTCCAGATCGATGTAGATGAATGTGAAGAGATCGCCATGGATTACGGAATCAAGTCGATGCCAACATTCATTTTCCTGAAAAATGGACAAGAAATCACCCAATTCAGCGGCGCAAACTTCGATAAACTAAGAGAAACCATTGTTGAACACAAGTAATGCAAGATAACCAAAACAGCCTAAATATTTTTTAATAAATTATTGAAATAAAAATGTATTGCATAGATATTTTATTTTGTACTTGTTAAACATAATTTTTTAAAAAGGTTTTTGAATAGTAGTGCCTGGATGCAGTTGATATATATATATACTTGTCATATTATTTCTGTAAGATTATACACAGTTGTCATTGAATATGTTAAAAATATGTGAAATGTTGCACATGCAGACTTAATAAAAGATGTTGCTACATAAATTTCTTTCATAAATATCCTCAAACCATCGACTTACAAAAAGCATAGCAAAAGTAGCGCGGTCATTCCTAATTAGGGCCCTGCATATAAAGCCTATAGGCACAGTGTGAATGCGCCTTAAGCATTGACATTTACCACGTAGGTATATTTTGTGTTCTATGTTTGCAATAGATATAGTTCGATGATCGATTCATACAAACCTGCGGTGGATGGTGGATGGCCATGTGGCCAAATACTGCCATGGCGAATGTCAAAAAATTTAACGAAGAAGAAGACTAGAACTAAAAATACAAAAAAATATGTTCTAAAATCTAAATCCTGATTTTCTTGTAATTTAAAACATAGGACAGCAATATAATTAAAAATGGGTAAAAGGTTGCAAACAAAATATTCAGATTTAAATCAACGTATAATTAAAAGATCCAAGCAAGTAAAAGGAAATGTTCGTAAACGTAAATCTAATCATGATCCGGAAGAACCCTTACAAAAAACTCCAAAAATTGAAACAAACCCACAAGAATTATCGTCGGAAACAGTTTCTTTGAAAAAATTAGAGGATTGTGGCACATATATTTTAAGTACACGGGAGCATTCATTATATGATTTGTTTTTCAGTGATGAACTAAAAAACAATTATACAAATTTCAATTCCAAAGATATCTATTTTCATATTAACGATGAAATTGCATTAGAAGGTTTAGATGGAATTACAATTGAAGGTATGTACAAGTTGCTAACTAAACAATGAACCATGTGTTTAAAATAGCAAAATAGTTAATCAGTAATAACAACGATTTTTGAATGGTAACATATATCTGTTAATGAACAATGTAGGTATATCATACTTAACCAAAATGATTGTAATACTCATTGTATTTTGTGTATTCCAGCATTTTGGAAAAGATTTTTAACTGCACTAGATGGACCACTTCACCTAGATACACAAATGCAGAAATTCATATGGCAGAATCTGTTAACAAGTCAAGAACAATTTCAGTTTTTTGAGTTACCTGTCGCAAGACCAGAATTAGTAGTATATAACTTGTTTGACTATTTGAATACTGATATTGGTGTTGTAATGGAAGTGGTAAGTTTTGAGTAAATATATGATTTCGATCTGAATTATACATGAATATTTAGTGAATTGAATATATATTATTTAAATATTTTCTATGAAATATAGCAATTGATATTTTTAGGCATATGCACCACCTGATATTTACCCAACAGCCTTAGTTAACAGTCCATCAATTCTTGGTTCTTGTTCAACTTTTAATGAGAGAATTGAAATATCATCGATAGTACAAAATTTAACCTTAGAAGAAGCAGAAAAAAGGTAATTGAAATTGTCATTTAACACATTTGCCTGCATTCATAAGTATTTTCTAAAACATTTGTAGTATTTATTAGAGAATAAAATTCTTGTGTCAAAGTATGTAATGAAGTAGAAACTTCACTTTCTTTGATGTTATTTTCAGATATGGCCAAAAATTAGTCATAGTAGCTAGCCAGAACATGAGGACTCGTGCTCTTTTTGAATACACTGCTGATCCATGTATAGAAGTATTGAATATGGAGTACTGTATATTAGAACGAATAGGCAGGTCTAGAAAATTAGGTGAATTGACACAAGGAACTATGTCTGTAACAGCTGCATTTAAAATTGATTCAAAAAGTATATTTCACTATAAAAAAAATTTGTGTCTCAACAATCTCATTTCTACTCAGATATTTATAATCAAATCTGCATTATTGGACCACAATAAAACTGGAAGTCTGATACAATTGAAACGTTTCTATACAAATATTAGATCTCGACAGAGCTGTGTTGCTGATCAGATTATAAATGTAATAAAACAACAACCAAATTACAGGATATACAGCAAAGCATTGAGATCTTTGTTTCCTGATAATGTACAATGTGTCAACAAGTTATTGAAGAATGCTGAATTTAGAAAATTTGTTACTCCTAGGGTAGGTATTTTTTTATTTCAGGTTTGTACTATTTAATAGCTTTGATATCTTCTACTGTGCTATTTGACCGGCCTCCGACAATTTCGATATTTAAAAAAAGAAATAAAATGAAAGATTACAAAATAAATATAATTGAAAAATTCAATTCTTTCGCTAACTAAAGTTGGATTGGCCAGTTTCTTATGCAAATTTAGTTGCTTCGATTAATTTTAGGAAAATGTGGTGAACTTTTGTCTTGTCCATGCTGGAGGAAGGAGCCAAACTGGAGGCTAGAGCCTCAGAAGGCAGAAGAATAGTCATAACCCATTTTAATCTTTCACATGTGCCTAGCTATTTTAGTACTTTATCTTGAAAGTCTGTGGTGCACTAGTGCGGGAAAGTAACACTTTCAAAACTAAAATGCGTGCGGGAAAGTGGGTTGAAACACACGGTCGTAGAAAAATATATTTTCCCTGTGCTACTTGCAATAAAATAAACATTCCAACATACTCTGGTTCCTACTACATGTCTCACAACAAAGCAACTTCACTAATACTCTATAAACAGTTAAAATTATGCAAAATACCTTTTTGTTATAAATAAATGTTAACCAATTGATAATTGATCAGATGTTTAAAAGTTGATAATGATAAATTGATTGACTATAAAAATGGTGTTTGCTTTGCTTATGTTCTTCAGTAGCCTTAAAAAAGGTTATAATGTAACATAACATTTTTTTAGATGTTGCCATATAGAGCCGCCTATCCAAAGGCCACAAGTGCTGAATATTTAATCAAAAAGACAAAAATTGAAAAAGAATTAGTTTTTTATGAACTTATAGATCCTTACATCAATGCCATGGCATATTGGAGAGCCCAAGAATGGGTAGATCCAGATGAAGAAGAAGATAAAGGTAAAGATAACATTTGTTGAAATATAATAGGTTGTTCAAATGAAAATAGATTTTTGGTTATGCACAATGGATAGATAATTTTAAAGACACAAATTATATTGCACTATAGTTTAGTCAAATAATATAATTTTGTGTTGTGCTTATTTCAGAAGAGGAACTTCCTGGACATAAGATGTTTAATGTAGACACTATCAGAGATATTTACTGTTTTATTCGTTCAAGAGAAGATAAGGGATGTTTTGGTAAAGAAATTAGAGAAAATGTGGGAATTGACAAAAACACTGCTAGATTAGCTTTAAACAAACTTCTTGGAAAATCACTCATAGAGTTTGCTAAGTTCGATGATGGAAAACAAAGAAAATATATGTAAGTATTAAATCGTCATTAGACAAATTTAGATGAACTAGCCTATTAAGCCGCGTTGGACCTGGTCTAACTCTACTCCAAGATACTAAAATGATTCTGCTTGTTCTATACTTTGATCTTCAATACACATTTGTATCTTTTCTGATCCTTCCGAAGATAACAACCTTGAGAGGAATGTATTATTAAAATTGGAGATTTTTGTAGGAGAGAAATCTATTGAGCATTCTATTTTGTGCATTTTTAGATATAAAGTGCCTCAATGGAAAAGGCCAGATGACCGTGCAAGTGCTTCGACACCAATTCAAAAAGAATCTTCCATAAAAACAAAAATATTGGAAAAGCAAAAGGCTGCTGTAGCCAGAAAGAAACAAGAAAACTTAAATAAACCTATAAATATGGAACCAGAACCAAGTACAAGCACGCAAATTGATAACTTTTTAAAAATAAAAGCACCAAATATTTCAAATTACAAATATATAGTTGCTCGAAAAGAACAAATCGAACAAAAAAATCCAGAATTAACTTTAATCGAAATTAAATTGAATAGAATATATACTATAAACTTGTCTTATATATCATTAAATAGTGAACAGTTATTTAATATCAACCAGATGTTACAAGAAATAATTCCATCGTTAAATATTCCCAAAGTTAATGAAAAACTAGATGGTTTTTTGGTGAGAAAATATAATCTGGATTTGGAAACAAAACTTTCATTGCTTAAAGCTTGTTTAGGTGATCTAAAAGCTTTGAAGGAATTTACTGACTTTAAACTTGATAACGAAACAAACAAAAAGTAAGTTTATCAGTTATTTAGTTTTTAGAGTTTGTATCATGGAGACTATATAAAGAGCAATTTTACTTTGACATATGCATTCAGTTGATCTCAACAGTTTGTAGTCACCCAGAAGAATATTTGTTTGTTTAAGTCCTACTATAGTTTATTTACGATAAAAAGACGATGCCGCTGCAAAACAAAAGTAAATATTAGACTATGATCAAATGTCAATAAACGTCAAAACAAACTGGGGAATTTTACCAGTTGATCTGACAACGTTTTGAAGTTTTGCCAACCCGTTAACTGAAAATTGCCCTGGCTGTTGAGGATACATTGTATTCACAGTTGGTAAATTAATATTTATTCTGATAAGCAGGAAAGTAACTAAAAATGACATCATCGTCTTTTTATCGTGAAAATCCTATAGATCTTTCTTTCTAGTGGTCAGATCTTCTCTTTTTGTCATAAGCAATGTTTTATTTGATTACTGTTATTTATATGTATGTATGTGTTTTGGGGTGACATTCACTGAGACCTAAAAGATCTATTGTGCCCCCTTACTTCTACTTTCTAGTTTCTGAGGAGAGTCTCAGAAACTAGTAGTTCCTTTAGTCCTATTTCCCGAAGGAATTTTAGGATGTCTGCAGGCTTCAACTTGGGTAAATGTTCCTCTTCTATCCAGTAATCTCCCAGGTGCTGTGCTCTAGGATTCTGAAGTGCTGTGCAGTTGGAAAGTATGTGGATGGAG
>CAJUYH010005160.1:0-24229 GCA_910591685.1 Galerucella tenella
CCAATAGGCACGTTTTTTTACATCATTAATTATTCACCATTGATCGAATGACGTCAGTCTCCGCTGCAACATAAAAAAACGCAGATGTTGTTGTTTAAATCATTTGACCACTGACAATCTATTTCTAAGTTGATTAGCAAAAATTTACGAAATGAATGAAGATACTTCGAAGAGTGTTGTAGTTCTAGTTATTTTAGCCTCTAGATCTCGGAGTAGCAGTTCATCTGATAGTTCCACTTGAAATTTTTTCAATTTCTGACTCTGTTAATAGCGCCGTCAATACCTTGTTACCACATTTTAAATTTATTTCTATTAATTCGTCCAATTCTTTGACCGCTTCAAAAAATCTTTAGTTTTTTGAGGTTAAGCTGTCCTTTTGTAAACTACCAAATTTATCCACCACCTCGATACAACGGTGGAAGGGTTTGCAATTTTGGTTGATGCAACAGTAATAAATGAACGCGTCATTTCTTCAATCTACAATCCACCAATGAATATAAAAACACAGTTGGTCGATTGGTGGATCTACCGGTGTATAAAAGAACATGCCTTCCAGCCCACTGTGGTTTTGAAGGCATCGAGATGGCGGATGCACTGGCTGCGGAAGGGGCGGCAGCTCCTTTCTGCGGCCCGGGCCCGACCCTGTGCCTAACAAAACAAAAAATACGCAAGGAGACGAAGAAGTAGCTGAGGAATCAGCACCTCGCTCATTGGAATGCTCTGCAGGGTCCTAGACAATCCAAACTTCTACTGAAGGGATGGACTGATGGACACGCCAGGGCAGCCACTGAACTACCAAGGAGTAGGCTAAGGAAGATAGCAGGACTCCTAACAGGGCAATGCTGTATGAGGAAACACCTCCACAACTTAGGAGTAGAGGAAAGTTCCCTATGTAGGGGTTGCGGCATGACTGACGAAACGTCAGTCCATGTTCTCTTAGAGTGTCCACACTGGGCTGTACTTCGCAGGCGAATCTTCGGAGTCCCTGTTATGGCCCCTGGAGACACAAGCAGACATCCATTGAAAAAGGTTGAGGCCTTTATTGAAGGGCTCGGTTTCATGGATGCCTAGGTAGCAGGAATGGCACAATGGGCCCGCCAGTGGCCTCAGTGTCGGAACCTTGGCTTGAGTTGTCCAGGACAAGGCTCGCCTGCACATTTAGTAGTAGTAGTAGTTGGTGGATCTACCATGGCCACCTAGAATACAGGCCGGAATGCTGAAATTTGGCAACAGTGAATAGTGGGCCGATCAAGTTGGACTTTTATCATTGGGAGACCGTGAATTCAGTAGATAAAAGTTAAATTTTCGTTTATAGTGCGCGTGTGTTTATAATTTGTGATATGTAATAGGTGATCTGAAGTGTGTAATAGTGTGTACAATCTTTTTAAATAAAGTTTATGAACTTGGTGCTCGTTATTTCGCAGTTAACAGACTGACAACTTCAACATAAGACTTCTGTTTGTGTTAAGTTTTAGAGGTAAGATATTTGATAATATATATAAAATAAAAAGATTTTAGCATCAGTATAATTTGTAAACATACTCTCTGTTCTGTGGACTCATGTAAAATATAAGGCTTAACATGGTAGGTAATTGTATCAAATAAAGTATGGTTAGAAATTTTCTAAAACTCATTGAAAATGTTTAGAGATGACTTGAACTAAGACTATTTTTTATATTATTATCCAATTTGTGATTCTTGTTAAGCCATCCCACATTGGACTCACCTAAATGAAGTATATTTATAAATTAAGCCAATAAGGTTAATTACTTATGTACTATTAAGTATTTTATTTTGTTGTAGATGCCTGTGAAATGTTTGGTACCAAGTTGTACTTCCAGTTATGCTCCCAACAGTGAAGGATATATTACAGTATTCAAGTTTCCACAAAGTAATGAGGTGAAGAACAAATGGTTGAGAAGTATCCCACATGCAAACTGGGAAGTGGGAATCAAACATCAAATTTCATTGACTGAAGTGTACAAGGATAAGGATGGTGATAGATATTTACAAGGAAAAGACCTGTATTAAGGGAAAATCTAATACCACAAATATTTCCCAGTCTCCCAAAATATCTTTCAGTGAAGAAGAATCCAGCAGCAAGAAGTAATCCTGGAATACGAAGAAGGGTACTAGATAGACAACAGGAACAACAAGAGGAATTGTTGAACAGTGATGTGATAGTGAATGTTTTAAATTTGTGTGAACAGTTTAAATCTAAATTGAGTGTTCATTTAGAGAAGTGACAGTGTCATCAACAAACAAACTGTATATATTTATATCTGATCGGATTTGACAATGATGAACCAGATGTAAGGTGTAGAATAAAAATATTTGAATCAATGATAATCGAGGACATCGAGGTAAGAATAGAGCAAAATTTATTGCATAAAAATGCACAATATGGACAAATTCAATTCAATATAAGTCAATATTAATAATCTTGTGCTGTTAAATATTCGTAAAGAAGATGAACAAGTAACCACACATGAATTTGTAGATATTCTTTATGATATTAGTTTACTAATAACATCTCGACAAGTATCAAATTTAGTAGTTCAGTTTAGAGCTGGTTATGTAAGTCTCAAAGTTTCTAGAAAATTATAATGTCTAAATTGTATAAATTTAAGATACATTACAAGCTAATAAGAAACATATAAATAATAATCATGAAACAAAATGTAAAAAAAGAAAAATTCTTAATTAAAATAGTTCTGTACATTCTATCTAGTTAAATGATTTTAAATACCCACTATTTATATTACTTCTCAAGAATTCTGTTGTACCCATATTATTGTATGTAGTTCAGTTTGTATTAATAAAGGTTTATTAAGAAATAAAAGGCGAAGAAATAATTATTTTAAGGTGGTGTCTGGTCAGCTGTAGGGGAAGGTAGAGGCTGATTTTCTTCATATTTTATATTCTTATCAATTAATTACCTTTTGCATTTTTATTTTATTTAGTCTACCTATAAATATTTCGATTTTTATTCGTTAAAAATGTTCTATAGCTTGGTTTATTTCATATTTCTCACCATTGTAGGCCTACAAGTCGTTCTCAATTTCTCATCGGCCCACTATTTGACAGGTGCGCCACGTTGCCACATCTAGCATTCCGGCCTTGTATTCTAGGTGGCCATGGATCTACCGTTGAATAAAAAAGAACGTTCCTTTTTTCTACAAGTTGCATTTTCAACAACCCTTGAAATTTGATAAACCTTTCACAACAAAAAAAAGCCTAGCCTGTAAAACAATACACCATCTGAAAAAGTATGAAAATCACTAGCCGCCAAATTGAATTGTAAGCAACCCTCTCAGCACTTTTTATTTCTATTTATCGAATATTCACCATAGAGGTACTACAAACTCCGATGAGAGAGAAAAGGGCAGACGATCAGAGGTTTTTCAGTCTTTATCTGTGTCTATAGCAAGCGCGCCATTAGAGGAAGTCAGCCTGAACCTTTGACATTCTATCTGTCTGTTACAGGCTGATGGGTTCTGAGCTGGCTTCTTGCCTAGCCTAGATCTGTAGCTCTACGGAATTAGTTGAAAAAATCAAAGGAGTAACCTTACAAGAAATTTTCTTTCTATTTTGTTAGAAAGTACACGTGCAGAGGAATGAAAAAAATATTTCAAGGCTTCATCTTAGATATCGCCACTGTTCAAAAGTTGATTGAAAAGTTAACATGACCTTGTGCCAGTCCCTTTGAAAATAATTTAAAAAGAAACAGAATAACGTTTAGCTTAAAGAATTCTGTTAAAATGTAAACTGGGAAGCTTCTGGAGAATTTTGTCGCTTTTCCTCTGCATCTTCATAAACGGAAATTTCTAAAAGTTTTCTATAAACGACATTTTTCTCGAACAAAACAATTTTCAACAAAAACACGGAGAAATACATAAAAGAAATCGATCACATTGAACATACATTTAAAAATAAGAAAAACAACCGAACCAGCTGGTCTTTTTCTTTTTCTTTTCGATTTGCGAATGAATTTGAATGTCATTAATTTTTACGATTGTCATCTCGTACCAGTTAGAGGTGGACGTTATAGTTACTCGGAACGCAAGTAACTGTCGTTGAGCATGCTTTCATGTCCAGTGATGCATATACAGGCTAGTATTTGAATTTTGAAGAGGTTTTCTCTAGTTGTAAATAGGCTAGTTCTACTACTCCACGCAATGGCTCCATACGTGAGAATTGCTTACAAATGGCAGTATAAATGCAGCTAAGGATTTTTGGGTTGGAACCAACGAGGTAAAAGAAAAAGGAGGCAAGTTAAGTGTTTATTCAGTTGTCATGTCCAATTTTGTTCATTAAAACCTATCTTGAGGTTTCCTAATTTTATTTCAATTTAATGAACAAAATTCTGTGAAGAGTGAAGATGGATCGTTTGCTTTGTCCTGAAAAATTTACCAGTGATCCATACTCTCCCACAGCTTCCAAAGAATGTAAACATTGGATCCATGCTTTTCAAAAAAATTTGTCACTTTAACGGAAGGATCCTCTGAAAACGAGGCAAGTACTATATCTCTCTCTATCCGATCATTACTATGCACTACTACTAACTCTACACCTCACGAAAGAATGTTCACCCATCCAAGACGCTCAATGAACGGAACCTCTCTTCCGACCTGGCTGAGTACTGGTCCCGTTTTAATGAGAAATTTTAATCGAACAAGCAAGAATGATCCCTTAGTTGTAAAAGTAGAGCTTGTTCATGTGAATGAATCCTCAATATGCTCACGTACGTTTATCTGATGGAAGAGAAACCACCGTATCTTTGAGACATCTAGCCCCTCTTCAAGAGTATGACACTGTACAAGTTTCAGAAGAAGATTATCCTCCGGCCTCTCAAGATGAACAAAAATTTGCTGAGAATGAACCACTCCCAAAAAGGTCCACTGTTATTCAAAATCCACGGACTAGTGTTGACGATGCTGTAACACCTCCTAATCGTTTAGTTGACCATCAAATACCCGAAACGGATACTATACCTTCCGTGCAGAATTACGATAACAGTAGACCTACTAGAGTAAGACGACCTCCTGCATTCCTGGAGAATTACATTAATTAACTCAAGCGGGAAGAATGTAGTATATATATCACTTAGTCTTAAATTGTTGCTAGGATATTTTTGTCATGTTTATTCAGTTGTCATGTTCAATTTTGTTCATTAAAACCTATCTTGAGGTTTCTTAATTTTATTTCACTAATTGAATAATTTAATGTACGCCTCTGGTTTGCTTACGGAAGTCGGCCATATTCAGAAGCCACTTTGGTCGATGATTCTTTATACTGTTATGTTCTCTCCTCTTTCTTTTTTACCTCGTTGGTTGAAACCTCAGTTTCTCCCTGTCAGATTCCTGCACACCATTAGAGCAATATTTGCTTTGTATATAAACTCCTTTTCGTGTTAGTTCAACTGGAGTTTCCTGTTTAGAGTCACATCTAGATACTTCACTTCCTGTCTCCATTCAACTTCCCATCAAGTTTAATGGTTTTGAGGTTGCGTTTTCTTTTCTTAGTGAAGATTATTAAGGCTGTAAAACTGAAAGAAACCTATCGTACTTCAACTGACAATAGCAAATAACAGAACAGTATTTTCTGTCCGAATTTGTAAGAACTTTCAAAGTTTAAATCTTAGAAAAAGTCTTCTTATATATCATAGTAATTGTTGTGGTAATTTTTTATTTTTCTTTAAATACAACAATTGCATACAGTAACAATTTTACAAAAGAAAATGGAAGAACTACTATTTTCAATAAAAAATAACGATTACAATAATCATCGTCCACCTTTATCTCGGTACTTTTATTCTTCATGGGTTTGTGTGTTTGCTTGTCGGTATTAAAAGATCCCTTTTTTGAACTTGGTCTTAATTTTATCATAATATCACAAGGCAGCCGACTGATTTGAATACTTGAAATATCTCCTTATAAATGAAGTATTTGAAAGGAACTGGTTAGATCAAAGGCGGCGAGTGCAGGACCGACTTTTAATTATTTACAGTGTGTGTATGTATTTGATAAGTGGATACAGTGGAGGTGACTACTAGACCGCAGCCATATAGATGAGTGTCTCGTTTTATACAGTTTGTACACGTAGGGGACACATTTTTACTCTTGGTTTTTTTTTTCGAAAAATGTTAGTCCTGATTTTTGGTTGCTCTAAAATCCTATAAGATGAACGCCACGTTGCTATGGATTCAAGGACACGATGGAACAGAGGGAAATGAAAACTAGAACAGAAGGAGGAATAAACACACTTTCCAGTCCTGGGAATATTGTCAATTGCATTTTGTAATTGTTGATTTTTTTTAAAGGAGCCGTCCCTTCGCCGGCTCCACCTCATCCTCTTGGGCTTATTGTGGATACTCGTAGTGTTCTGACTACAGCCTATTCAGCCTATCCGTTTCCTGTATTAGCTCATACAGGTTTCTTGCTGGTTGGTTGTAGAAGTCTTCTGGAGTCGTTTGGGGTCTACCATACAGTTTCAGCCTCCTGTGGTCCAGCGTCTCACAGTTGCATAGTAAATGCAGAGCTGTTTCGGTATTCTTTTTGCATCTACTGCATGTAAGGTGTCCGTTATACAGCCCTATTTTGTTCAGGTGCTCCTTTGTGGGAAATTGTCCCGTAAGTAGCCCCGTTATGGTACGTAGTTTGTTCCTGCTCATTGAGAGCAGTTCTTTCGCTACTTTTTCTGATGTTTTTTTTTTTAATTTCTTCCCATGTATTTGCCTGGGCGTATTCTTTCAGTGTTTATTGTGTTGTTCTTTCACCCACTCTTTTAACCATGACCTAGTTAAGCATCTAGGGATGCCCACAGCTGGTTCGGGTCCAGAGTTGAAGATCCTGCTCTGGGGAGTTTGTCAGCTTTTTCATTGCCAGCGATTCCTTTGTGACCTGGTACCGACTCCAGTGTTCTTCGCCGCACTCCCGTACCAGCCAAGATGTTACCTTAGAGCTCTGAAGTGTTTTAATAAGGGCAGCTTGACTGTCACTGTAGATCCTGATCTACGTTGATTAAGATCTGGTCTATTTGCAGGACTTGTCTGAAATACTGAATCTTTAATTTGACCCGCAGGAACTAGGTAGATTTTTAAGACTCCCCCAATTTTCATACGTAGGGGTAGAAGGAAAAATTGTCATTTGCTTTCTTCTATACTAGTTCCTACAAAACTAAAAATAATACGAATTGAGCAAAACTCTTTTTAAATAGTTTTACAAATTTTCCGGTAAATTATGTTTATTCAAACTGTCAAAAGGGTCAATCTAGAAATGTTTCAATTTATACAGAGTCAAAATAAGGATTTAAAATTTAACCTGTTTGGTGTCCAATTAAGAGTTTCACGTTGAAGCTTATTAATACGTTATTATTTAACATAGAACTGCTCTTAAAATAGTGTCAAAATATTCAAAAGGTTCTAAAATAAACATGATTACAATGGATAAACAGCGTGTGTGTAGCGTTTGTTGCATATGTAGGTAATTTTATTTTGAATGCTCTTTGGTTGAGTAGACTCTCCGTTAATTTAATATACCTACTCTCTTAGAATAAAATAATAATTGGGAGGTAATAACAGTGCCCTGAAGAAAATATAAATGTGGCAATACATCAAAGAGCATCTGGTTCATCAGCCCGAGAGATCTCGTTGTTATTTATTTGGCGTTTACAGAGAACGCTGCTTGTGAAATTTTCATCTTTCAATGTCTACGAATACTAGAATATTATTATGTATTATATTTTTAGCGTAACGTTTAAAAACATTATGTTTAGGTCATAAATCGAGGATGTAAAATAAAGAGAAAAACAATGACTTTTGTATTTGTATTACCGAGTGTATTACATTGTTTCAAAAGCTATCTATCTAAATGGCTTTTAATTGTAATTTGTCGTCTATTATGTGTAGAGTTTCTAGTAGAAATTAAATGTTATGTTTTGAGGCATAATTAACATAGGAAGTTTGTCTCAATGACTTAAAACATCAAATGCTATGAAAATTGTAGCCATAAAAATTGAAAAACTGAAGTAACCTAACCTAAAAATATGTCCTCCACTCACAACCTGTACTGTCATAAACTATTCCTGAACACATGAAGTTGGCAGGTTGATCCGGAGGACAAATGAACAGGGAATCAATAATTCTTGACGCTAATATAATAGAACATTCTCCGAAGATCATTCCTTTATTCGACTGTAGTGATTTTCTCTTAAGATTATAATTACATATTCTGGAACATCAAGGAGGGAGCAGAGCCATAGCAATTCCAAATTTCTTGACCAATCTCAATCTGCCATGTGGATTTTCAGTTCAGTTTAAGGTCAGTATGGCCAACAAAAAGTAGTTTTTACGGTAAGAATTACAGTTAAGGTCTACAATTCAAATCATAAGATTTTTGCAGGTTTTTCATCATTTCAAACATCTACATTGCTTTATTGAAACAATGTAAACACCCCCGGTGCGGGGCTAACTTCTCAACGCTATATAGTATGTACAAAAAGTACGAGGAGTAATAAACCCTAATTAAGTAGGCAAAACCTTTACAGGGAGCACCATGAAATTTTTGAAAAATCTCTTACTTTAAATTACATTTCTTCCGTAAATCTAAAAACCAGGTAGATCGACCCCGTATTTGTTTCAGTTGTAGCAAAGTTTAGGGTTTCTTCATTGTTAAAGGATTAGCAGATAAGCAATAACGCAATGCAGTGGTGTGTATTTTGGGAAAAAAATACGTTTTAAATTATAATATAATAAAAAATGAAAAGAAATAATTATTGGAATACATTTATTACTTACATTTTATTCTATATCCGACTCGGAAGAGGAAGAATCGTTGTTGACATTAATAATAATAGGACTATAGGAACTTTTGACAAGCCACCATTTCATTTCTGTTATCAGTCACTAGTTATGTCAGATGTCAGTGGAAAAAGTAATCAGAAGAATAGAGATACAACCAACTAGAACTGCTACAAAGGAATTATTAAACGAATACCAACAGAAACAAATATAACTGTCTATGAATTCGGCAATCCAGAGACCTGTCAAATAAAATTCAATATGGTGACACAGGGCAAACAATAGTTATTTTCCTAACTAGTGCGGAAAGTGATACTTTCCCGTACGCGACTGCAGTTGACCCGAACGACGCGAAGCGGAGTTCGGGCAAGCGGTCAAGGGCGGGAAAGACACTTTACGCATGAGTTGGGAACATTATTTTTTCTACGACCGTATATACAAAAAAGTACACCAACCCATTTTTCAAAAGTTATTTTATTTCAACATACATATACAAAACTTTAACCAAAAACCATTATTATTGTTATAAATATTAATATTAGAAACACAATTTGTTGCATTCTGTAAATTACTTAAAATTGCCGGTCCAGTGGATTTGGTGTTAACTGGTAAGTAGATGACGTTAATGAGGATGGCATCGGTTCAAGATCACATAAAGATGACGATGAAGGTGACGGCAACGGTTTTAAGTCATTTGTAGATGAAAAATAATTTTTTCTGATATATTTTTCATATATCAAAACCGGGTGGTTTGGTAGTTGTTTTATAACTCTACTTTAAAGAATGTACAGGGTTATATCAAAATATCTTCATTATTCAATATTAAAAAAAAAATAATTAAAAATGCAACAAAAAGATGGAAAAGATGTAGATTTTATTTAATGGACTATTTATTCACCTGTTGTGACAATAGTTATAACTTCCGAAGTAAAAAACTATCTAATAAGGTCAAAATTTGCATAATTTTACTTTCCCGCACTAGTGACACTTTCAAAGCTAAAATGCGTGCGGGAAAGTGGGTTAAAACGCACGGTCGTAGAAAAATGTGATTTAATACATTGTAGACAGTGGATTTTGGTATACATAAGTGTTTATTTTGAAGAAAGGTGCTTTTATTTTGCTTTGGTGTCCTCTATACTAATAATATACAATAAAAAGTTCAGTTTTATAAAACTTTTAAGCTGGATATATATCAATTTAGGACCAACTTTTGGTTGTGTACCTATATAAGAACATTATTTTTTTGTTAGTGGTTTTTAGACTATCAAGAATTATTATTTAATATTTACGGGTAAGTACACACTGATTAAAACATATACAATATTATAATGGAAGTGAAACTTTTATGAAACTGCTGGCATTAAAATTTCACTTGCTTGAATTGGAAGATATCACGTGCAGTATTTATTTTTTATGCTTACGGATTTCAGGAGTGAAACACCTACTTCAAAATGCCAACAACTTGTATTGTAGTCGGTTGTGGGAGCCGTTCAAACCGACACCAAGTAAGCTTTTATAAGGTCCCAGCTGTTTTAAAGAACACATTTTTGGTGCACAAGAATGAATTAAGTAAGAAGCGTAGAGAAATGTGGTTAGCAGCAATCAATAGAGATGAGTTAACAGAATCAAAAATCAAATATCAGGCTGTATGTAGCAGGCATTTTGTTCAGATTTTGTTCAATAACAATATTTATAAAAACTAAGAAAAGATATATTCTAAAAAAAATACTAATCAAATGGACAATATACTAAACACTAATAAAATATACTAAATTGAAGCAAAATATACTAATAAATTCGACTAAAAAGTCTTTAGCACTGTTTATGAATGAATAGACAATACAAAACTAACCTATCTGTCTAAATTGTTTGCCCTGCACGGCCATATTGGGTCACGTGATCTGGATTGCCTAATTGAATTAAAAAATAATTAAATTGTCAGGGAAGCTGCTGGACTGAGACTTTTAGGAACCAGCGACATCCTTGGCCTGACGAAACAAGTCTTATGTGGTGTTTCTGTGAGTTTTTGTCGAGACTTTTAAGAAGAATCAAATTTCACGTTATGCAATAAATTTATTGTCAATAAATTTTCAAAATACCTCCTTAGTATCCCCCATAAAAAAATAATAAAAGACGAATTGAAGAGATGCTTCTTCTTTAAGTTTGTCCAGAATATTGGCTTACAAAATTATGGATAAATACTAGGAAGTTATAGAAACCCAGTGAACGTTCTACCCTGATCTTATTGGCTACAATAAGTCGTTGGCCTGTATCAATAAAACCCCAAATATGTATTTGTTAATTTAGAAATGCACCTGCCAAGTGCCAAACGGTATTGTAATTTATTAACCAATTTCGTTTTATTGTCCCATTTTAATTAGATCCGCTTTATATTTATAATAACACTATAAAATAAGATATTTTTATGATTTGCACTGATTTATAACCCCCCCAATTACAAGTTGTTGCAGTAAACATACCGTTAGAACAACATAAAACGGTCAATACTGACTGGAAGATATTTTGTTGGTTGAAAAAGCCAACGTACTGCCCTGATTTGATCACCAGCGACTATCTCCAACGTACATCAAGAATAAATTAAGTTAAGTGAACGTTTTTTACTCCCAATGTGTCATTTTGTGTCATTTCCTCTATTTCATTGAAAATTATATTCTATTGCGAAATATTTAACGTATTAATTTTAAAAATAAACACGGTAGATTGAAGTATAATAAGGAGTTTCTAAAGTTAGAAAATGCCATCAAATAACTGAAATATAAAATGAATAATTTAATTTAAAAACAGTGTAGATTCTCGGGCGGCGAGATCAAAGAATCACAGAACCTCCTATTATCTTGCTACTGTCCGGTTGACGAGCTTTCTGTACCTGAACATGGTCGTAACACCATATTTTTATTAGGTGGATACGATTTTTTATAAGTGGCGAGTCTAAAATTTTAATTCCTAATTCCAAAAATGTTATCTTTGATATTATTCAATTTTTTATCGTAACTAATTTATTCTCCAGCATCAAACCTTAAACTAAGATATATATTTATAATCAAAATTCCAGTTGCCATTTAATGGTGTACTTGTAGGGTATATGTTAATGTCTGTATTGTTAACAATATACGAAGATGTATTGATATCTAGTTAGCCTAAACCAGTTCCATGCATGAACAAAATTTTGCGTTACCATAGCAACGAACAATAACTCATTAGAAGTGTCAGTGTGAAGTTGGACGTCAAAAAAGTGAACCAGAGTTACGCAATATATTAAAAGGAAAAGGAAGTCTACCGAAATTGTGAAAATCGAAAAATTGGAGTATCGAGCCATCATCAAGTGCCTGTATTTAAAAGGGTTAAGAGGTAAGCAGATTCACGAAGTTATACTTAATACCCTTGGTGATCAATGTCCTTCGTCCTCTCCAAGACCTAAGAAGTTTCGTGTCCAAAAATCTGCTGGAAAATTCTTGCTTCAGTTGTTTGGGATTGTCATGGATTGATTTTGTGGATAATTTTAAAACAATAACCGGAGATTACTATTCGACAGTACTGACCACTCTACGGGAAAAAATTTAAGAGAAAAGACGCGGAAAGCGAAAAAGCAAGACCAAGACTGAGACCAAAACCATTCTTCGACTCGCAAGACCAAGACAGAATGAACAAGAACAAGACTAATACCAAGACCGACTATGCAACTAAATACGCAGGACTCAACCAAAAATTCTTTTTCATACACACAATTTTTTTAATTCAAAGATAGTAAATTTAGGTTTAAAAATGTTTGTTGCATTAAAATAAAATGTTTACAAAATGTTTTGAAAGATATTCGTTAAGAAATTATGGCAAGACCAAGACTAAAACCAAGACCAAACAAAATACAGCAAGACCAAGACCAAGACCGAGACCAGACAGATTTGAGCTAGACCAAGACCAAGACTGAATAAGCAAGACCAAGACCGAGACTGTTCGAGTCTTGGTCTTGGTCTTGCTTTGCTCATCACTATTGGCCGTTAACCATGTTGTCTCTCGTTTCTTCATTATTCCTCCCAATACTCCATCCCATGTTTGCTTCGGTCTCCCTCTTTTTCCAGGTCTACTCTTATTTTTGTACTGTACTCTTTTTGTGTCCCCTCTGGCTTTTCTAGGATACTCCATTTCTACGACCTGACTTTGACTCTTTTGCCGCCCTGTGAGCACCCATGATTCACAACCAAATGCAAGGATTGGTCAATGTTTTCTGATTGTCCGTTTCAAGATCTTCCTCTACTTGATCCCATCATCTGCTCCGTGATCTTTATCTTGTTTTCGTCTTTAAAGGAACCCATGTTGTTATTCTCTTCAATATTTCTATTGGTGCTTCTCTCATAATGTGTTCCATCCCTTCAAGTCTCCTTCAGAAGGTGATGAAGCTGTTGTAGCAATTTGACTGCCAACTAAATACATCAGCAAATATTAACAGAGTCAAAATAATGATAAAAATAAAGACAATGATGTTGATGGGTTTGACTCGTATTGTTTACAATGAAACACTTTGAACTGCCCTCGTAAAATGAAATAATCAAAACTTTTCTTTGCCAAAACAGGAGGAAGGAGCAAAGCAAATCCAAAGATCAAATCACCAACAGCCTTCGTTAACCTGTAATTGAGATTTGTAAGTATTACGGTCCGACAAGGGGCGCTGTGAGCGGCAGGAGGGGCATGTCGTTACTTGCGCTCTCATTACGATTGTGGCGCGCCGTTTGATCTTGCAATTAGTGCGACACGGTCTTGGCAGAGGCCCTTATTACACCACGATACAAAGTAGTGCCGCTGACGACGATATAAAGGCATATACGCAGCAGAAAACGGCCTCTCTCTACCGGTTCACAGCCGGTACTTCCGTTCTACCTTCTACCTCTTCTTCTAATTTATTATCGGCGATGTTGACAAATTTACCCGACAATTTTCAGTACTAGGAAAATTAATTATAATAAAAACCGTTCTTCAAGGTATAATTTCATTTATTTCTCGATTAACGTCAGTAGAAAATAATTTTAATAATAGAATAATGCAAAATATTCAATTTTATTCACTATAATAACGTTGTCACACAGAACACATGTCACACCATTCCAAGTTGATTTCAGAAATACGGTGGCTCAAAAAAACAGTTTTACAGGGAGAAACATTCGTTTAATTGTTACTATAGCAAGCTTGGCAACATTGTCTCGATGTATTTGTATACAGAATACAGATGCCTTGAAGCTTACGGCTGTACGGCACCGGCGGCAACATTATGGTTATGTGAATGTTTTATAGAGGTCAAGCGTGGCAGCTTATTAATATGGTCCACCATTGAAAATATATACGATGGAAATTGATAGTTTTAGGTTAGGCATGCGAATAATATACCACAGATTAATTTATAAACACGGGATTTGACTATAAAAGGATATTGAGTTTGTGCGTGATTAGGTCACAAAATAGCCGCCAGGTTCTATCGGAGTACAGACGATCGATATACAGGATGTCCGAGCAGTTCGTACCAAAAAATGAACCAAAATGATTGGGAGAAAATGGTACAGTATGGGATTTTATTCAGAACGGCATTGTCGGGTGTATTTACGTCCTGTTAGTGAGTTGAGTTGCCTACCAGGTCAAAGTTGTTGGACCAGCCCTACAGTCTATTCCAACCTGACTTTGACAGATCAGTCATATTGTGCTGGGTCCATGCTGGGTCCCCCGATTGGTTGGAGTTGAAGTTTTGAATAATACAAACTTTACAAACAACACATGGTGCAGTCGGTAAACTGTCTCTGAACTGAATTAAATGAATGAAAGGAACGAAATTTGTAACTTCAAAAGGAGAAGCGACATACAATGACAGTCTCTCAACTATTTGTCACCTCAAAAACAACGCTCTGTTGTCGTATCTTTTACTGGAGCTCCTCCTATCCTATAGGACATGAAGTGAGACTCAAAGACCTTCTAATACAAATTAATATTTTAGCGAAACTTATTTCTCAGAAAGTTTTTTATTTAGTTTGCTGTATTTTATATAATTATTATAACCATAATCAATATGTGTTCTATATTGATTACTAAACTTCTAATAAAAAAAACTTATTTTATCTATAACCGAGTCCAGTCTTACGGGTTAATCAAAAAAGAAGAAGAAAAAAGAAAGAGAAGAAGAGTTTCGCTTGTCGTTGCTTTTCCACCTCATTAATAACGGCGTGTCGGAACAAAGTGACCATCATAATCTAGTATACAAAATTTAACGCCTGGGAAAAATGCGTAGCATGCGCCTATGTCGACCGACCGAGCAGTCGGGCCTTTGTCGGCTCTCAATAATAATTATTTAACGGAAGAGTAGTATAGTATGTTATAGTAAAATACCGAACGGATCGGATACTAGTGAGCGCTGCCAAGATTTGTGGTACTACACAGGGACGTTGCCAAGTTTTACGCTCAGAAAACACATACTGCAATAATTGGAATTTCAATTTAAAAAAAAACTGTGTGCTTCGGCGCACGACTGGAGTTTACCTTAAATAATTCTTCTCAGAAATCAGACAACCTGGGACATGCCACATGATGAAAAAGTATAACTTTTCAAAGAAATACGTTACGGAATTAAGCAACAAGAAGGAATGGGATCCAAATACCATTATCAGACTTGGAAAGAATGCCATTCAATGGTACACAGACGGCTCAAAAGCCATAGAAGGAACTGGGATAGGAGTGTTCGGACCAGGAACCAAACAATTTGAAAGCTTGGGAAAAACTCCAAGTAAGTATCTTTCAAGCTGAAATCCACGCCATAAGAAAGTGCGCCCAGTTCAATATTGATAAAAGACACAGAAGACAAAGGATTATCATAATGTCGGATAGTCAAGCAGCTGTTAAAGCACTGAGCTATTGTGTAATCAGTACCAAAATGGTGTGAGAATGCCTATAGACAAACTCAATGAACTAGGCAAGAACTCACGAAAGAAACACACCGAAGATAAGATGTTGCGCATGAGTGGGCGGTCGTTAATAAGACGCGTGACGTCACTCAAGACCTAAAATGGTTGTTTACCTATGTTATTTCAGTTCTCGGGTTTTTGATGATTTTTAGTGAGCTCTGATCAGTTTGAAGACCTTTTGGTGTATTTTGTAGACGTTTATGGACGATAAAGCCTTTAAAAAATGCGTTTTTCGGTGTTTGGGTGCAATTCGCACAAGGATTCGAAAAGTAATCTAATAATTCAATGGGATTCGGCGAAAATAATATTGAAAGAGCCCAATAGTAAAAGACGAAAAATCAAAGAAAGTGCTTTCATACATATTTTGAAAACAAAAATAATTATACACAAAAAAGTAACAACAAACGCGCTTCATTAACAGCATTTACGAAATAAGCAAAAAAGCGCTATCCCAATAAAACCGTTCCTGGAACGTGCACTTCACTGGATCCCATTCCAAGTACACTATCCTATTGTTAGAATGTCATACAATAAAATATTCTATTTTACAATTTACCAGAGATAGGTATGATCTACTGTGAATAAACCATAATAAAATTTGACTACAAAGTTTAAAATACTATTGATTGTCTAGTTGTAAAATGTTTTCGTTATGTCTTATAAGGACCAAAAATTGTTTAAAAATCTAGCTCATCTTGACAACGGTAGCTGGAACGCTAACGAAACGTCGAAATAAAAAATACAAAAACGTTGAAATAAGAAATACAAAAACATATTGTGGTTTAATTCCCAAAAAATAAGAAAAAGAATATGTGAGTTGTTAATTATTAAATATTAATAAAATGTAGAATAGTGATATGTAGTAAATGAAATTTGATCTTGAAATCTGGTATTTACTATTTCGAAACTATTTAAATGAAGAGATATGCCTGTGTAAAAGCTGCATAAATAAAAGTCCTCTTTTCATAAAATGTTTTCGCGTTTTCATTTAATCTCGCATTCCCCTCCTAGACTGGTGTAGTAGTAAATTTTGTGCTCTACAAATTAGTTCCTTTATCAGTTTACTCTATATTGCACCGTTTTCATGAAAATCTCGTTTTAATACTTCGAAGAGTTCGAAGAGATATTTCACAGTAAAAAAAAGAGTTTTGAGTGGGATAGAACAGCTCATTTGGAACATACTTCGTCTCTACAGTTTTTTTTATAACTAATTAAATAACCGCGTAAATAGAGAGAATCATACGAAACTGCTATCTCAGCAATACAAAAAAGGTCTTGAGTGACGTCTTGCGCATGACGGACGAAAAATGAAACACGGGAGCATCCGGCCCTGGCGAGAACTTACTATGGATTCCAGGACACACTGGAATAGAAGTAAATGAAATAGCAGATGAACTAGCAAAGAGGGGGACTGAAATACCTTTCTGGGGGCCTGAACCCTTTTGCGGAATCAGCCCCAATGTAATATTGGAAGAAATAGGTAAAGACGAGAAAAAGAGAAGATCTGACTATTGGAAAGATCTAGTAGGGTTTATACAATCAAAGACTACAACCTGTTGAGATTAAATGAATGCATAAGTCAAAGTAAAACTGCGCTAAGAGTTTTAACAGGGATCCTAACGGGACATTGTCGTCTGAATGGGCACCTGAAAAAGCTCAAAATAGTGGAGTAAGAAGAATACAGATTTTATGGCATGGAAGAAGAAACCTACATCCACATACTTTCCAACTGCAGAGCACATCTGAATCCTAGAGCACAGCACCTGGGAGATTACTGGATAGAAGAGGAACATTTACCTAAGCTGAAGCCTGCAGACCTTCAAAAATTCCTCCGGGAAATAGGACTAAAGGAGCTACTAGTTTCTGAGACTCTCCTCAGGAAGGGGGCACAATAGATATTTTAGGTCTCAGTGAATGTCACCCCAAAATACATACATATCTTAAATAATTATTATTATTGCCAAGATTTTTGCAGCAATTCAAAAATAAATGGTTCTAATTTTTGATATAAATTTGAACATAATGATACTATGAACAAATTATTCTTATTGAAGGTCATAAAAAAGTTATCTCTCCGTCCCAGGCTCGAAATTTTACGCCTACAATTCTTAACTTTTGCAGTCAAGCCCATAAAAAATACATCGGTGTTACGGTAAGCGATTTTGATCAATGATCAAAATTTCAAATATCGGCGATATAATTGGTTGACAAAATTAAGTATGACAAGTATCTTATTATAAAAATGGCTCCTTTCAGACATGCGCATATAAAAAATGGATCGGAAGCTTCGCTTCTTGTCAAGCTGGTGTATTCTTTGGTATGGGCTTCCACCATTCACTGAAAAACTGTCGAAATAACTTGTGTATGTACACTGGGGTGACATTCACTGATACGCAAAAGATCTATGGTTTCTTCCACTTAGTTCCCGAAGAAAATCTCAGAATGGTAGTTGCTTTTTTTTCTACCACCAATCTACGCTAGCGTTCGTTTTGCCAGTGAAGTTAGATTTACTAAGATCAACTGACCTCCCCCCTTGCCTCCGCCAAGTATGCGGGATTTTTAAGTTAGCGAAATTTCTTAGCGTATGCAAGAAAAGTCACTCATTTTTGATATCTGATGAGGATTCTAACATTAAAAAACATATTTGGAGCTCTTTTAATAGAATCCGTTTTGAATTTTTTTTTATTCATAAAGATTTACCATCTTCGAGACCTGTTGTGTTGTTCCAAATGTGGATCCAGTAAATCCATTTTCTGAGCTACTAGTTTCCTGATTTTACCGGTAATTTTCATTTTAATTAACCTTAGAAGTTGAAAGTTTTGATTCAATAAATTTTTGATTTATTAATTTATTCACCTTTCCATTTTTATGGGTATGCAAATGCGCTTGCGCCGATATTGTCGACTTTACAGCGTTTGAAATGTGCGTTCGAACTACAATTCAGCTCAGCTAAGAATTCTGTAGTTAGCTAAGCTTGGGGACAGAAAAAAAGCAACTAATATTTAGACCCATTTCCTGGTCAATTTTTTTATGTTAAAAAATTTAGTGTCATTTGTAAATTGGTAACGTGCGACAACACTGCGGATAAATCAAGGTAGGTGCGTGCCAATGCTTCTTTTTGAACGTAGCCGACCGAGGGCGGCGAGATCAAAGCGAAATGAACTTTTCCCACACGCACCACCCCCTAAACAAATCGGCGACCGAAATCAACAATCATGAATCGAAACAACTGAGCGTACGGCCATAAGCGTCGCTTAAAGATATCCACAAAAGGTTCAATAGATTACAAAAGAAAATGGAAATTAGTCAGCCAAAGCGTACCGTTCGGTTTGAAAGAAAAAATAGTGTGATCAAAGGAGATTGAATAAGTGTTCAGTGGCGTCGTACATTTCAAGAACAAAAAAAAGTGAGGTTATAAATTATGGAAATTTAAAAGTAAATGAATGTGTGTTGTATCCATAAGTTAGTATTGCTCTATATACTATATTGTATATTTGGTTTGAATATTCTATAATAATAATAATAAATGACTTTATTGCTATGTTATAAAAATACAATACAAGCAAAGGCGACGTTCGCTCTTAAATGATGTTCTCATACGAGATGCACCAGCTAACTAGCGCTCTTCCACGCAACCGCGAAACTAAAGATTAAATATTCTTTACTTACAGTAATGTCTAACATGCTCAAATAACAAAAGTTAAGTAACCCAATTTTATAAACATTAAAATGAATAAGGCCAGTTTTATCTGCTTAAACTTAAAATTTCAATGTTATGCTATTAGTTAAGTAGAGACTTCTTAAGAGTAAGTTTTGTAGACTTCGGGGATCATGTTGTACAGATTAGCAATATTATATGAGAAGCTAGATCGAAATATGGTGATTTTATGTTTTATTTTTAAATCTCACATTTACATTGTGTACTTCTGATATCTTTTTAATTTTTTTCGATAGGTAATAAGAAGTTTTGGTTAACATGATTTTGTGAAATAATACTGAACCATGGAGAATACGTCTATTTTTTATATTCAGCCAGCCAAGGTCTGCAAGATGCCTGGAGGTTGGATTTCGACGTCTGATGCCACAAATAAAACGAACACACATATTTTGAATTCGCTGTAATCGATTTTGATCTAGTTGTGTAATGACCGGTCCATGTGTTATATTAATAACATTTTTATTCATAGCACAGTCCAGTTTGATTATTTTAGCCATTTGTTCATTTATTTCAGTCAAACATTTCAATTTCTTTGACTTATTCTACTTTTATGTTATCTATTTTGATGTCTGCATTAATATTCTGTTCACATATTAACAGTACCTTTGTTTTATTTTTATACGTCCTTCTTTCATTAGTTCTTTCCAAATTCTTATGTTCTCTTGTAATTATTTTTCACTTCCTGCTATTAATACTACATCATCTGAAAAAACTTTCTTCATTATTTCTACTCTCTCTAAATTCCTGTGTCCAATGAACTTTTTCTTAGTTTCATGGTCGCTTTTTCTTATTATGTTGTGCTTAGACCTATTCCTTTGTCTCAATCCTATGCTAGTTCTAAGTCCTTCTGACTTCAAGTTGGTATGTATTATGAAATTCTTGTTTGTCTTGGATAACTTCCCAGCCACTGTATCAAGATCTATAGGTGCTAGACAATACCGTCTTCATTCTCTCAGCCCTCTCTCAACCAAAAAACCAGCAGCATTCTAATATCATCAATGACATATTATATTATACTGCATTTGATTACCTATGATAAATGGTCATACTTAGTGAAAAGATGTTATTATAATTCGTATTTTTTTACTTTCCAAAGGGGCCCCAAATTCTTGTGTGCCAAGGAGCCCCAAATTATTGTGTGCCCAAGGGCCCCAGCCTAGTTTTAAGACGGCCTTGGTGCTAGATATGCATTTTTATCGTCCAGAAGTCTTTTCTCTACTAATCTGTTGATCTAAATCCGCTTTGCGATTCTGATAGTAGGCTTTCTAGTATTGTTCTAATTCAGTTATTTATACTTTGTTCAAATATCTTCACTTTAGTATTGATCAGGATTAAATTTCTATAATTGTGACATTGTTTTTGGTCTCCCTTCTTCTTGTATATAGGTGTAATTAATGCCACATTCTTCTGGACTTTTTTCGCTTTTTCATGCTTTACTTAATATTGTAATGAATGTATTGTCGATGGATATTCTAAACCTGTGATTCTTAACCTTTTCAACTGTAATTTTATCATTCCAAAGTGCTTTTTCAATCAATGGGGATTTAACTGTATTTCAATTTGTATTACAACGATTTCTTTATCTTCATTAAGTTGGACTGGAATAGGGTAAATATTGTAATGTGGAGTGAGAAGGGCAGATACTTTGGATGTGGAGTGAAGGGCCACCAGGTAGCGGAGTGTAATGCCAAGAGAGTGGTGAATATAAGTGAATGCTGGCTATGTAAGATCGTGGAGCACATGGCCAGAGACTGTCGGCAGGCCTTCCTTTGTAGGGTATGTGGAGAAAGAGGACACAAGCCAGGGGAGACAAAATGTTTTAGGGGAAGGAAGGGAGTGGATGAAGACGGAGAGGGAAAACATGGGAGGTACCCTCTGGACCCCTCAGAGGGGACGAGTCTGGGCAAATAGGAGGAAGGAGAAAGCATACCGCGGGAAGCAAAAATGTAGAGGATGGATGGAGGGTGTTACAGATGAATCTAGTGGAGAGCATGATTAGGAAAAAGAAGGCATGTGAGAGGTAGAGTGTGTGAGGGTCCGCTGCCCGCCTTGAAGTATGCTAGGGTAGTGATTCCGAGGCGGGAGTAACGGCGAGCTTGAGGTGGGTTTGGTTCCCTTGGGGATGAGTACACTGTCTGAGTACCCATTCGAACATGAGTTTCCCATCTCAGCCCGAAAAAGAAAAAAATCTTCATTTTGATTTTGCGGTGTTGTTTTCAGTTGTTTGTGCGGGTTGGTACAGCAACTCTTTGAAATATTATTTCCATCTTTCCATCATTTTCAATTCATTTTTCTGTTTTTGCTTTTTATGTGTGGTTTTTCCGTTCCCAGTGATTTTAAACCCCTATAAAATAATTATTGAATTCCTAACCTATCCCTTTCCATTTCATTTCCAAAATCTAACCATGAATTTATTTTTTGCTTCGATTAGGTACTAACGCTTTAACTTTTCTTATTTGGCTTTTGTATATTTCATATTGTTCTGGCGTATGATTTTCCAGGTATTTTTTCACTTCATTTCTCTTCTTATCAACTTTTATACTTTCACAATTAAAAAATATATAAAATATTTGGGGTTTTAGCTGCCTCCGCCTATGATAACGCGATTTCATAGCGGCTTTTTCAAGAGATCTCACATGAATAGAATTTTATGTTCTATGGATGTGCCGTAAATAACAAGAAAAGAATATGCAATATTACCTACTATAACAGGTGACAATATTGAGCAGGTAGTCAACAAACAGGTGGATGCGTAGTACTACTCCTAAAAAGACGATAATATAAGGAAAGAAAAAAGGAACAACGAACTGATGATATTAAAGCTGTTCGTGATTCCCTCTGCTCGAAAAGAAAACATTTTAATATCACATACATAAACGCAGTAGTCGTGTTGTACGTTGTTGCTTTCAAATAAATAAATTCGTAAAGATTTAAATGTGAAATATTAAATTTAAACTACGGTTTTATCAACACCCTTAGATCTCTAAAAATATAGTTAAAACAACACACGATAATTACACCGACAAAACCATCTAAAAGCAACTTTTTTTTCCAAAAATTCTATTTACATATTTATCCAAGCACTTAATCAAACATAGCTCCGTTTGTCCAAGGGGTTAACAATATTTTCCGCTAAATAGGGTTAAAATAACCCTCTTCAACTTCCAAGAATTGTCGGCGAAGATAAAGAATTCGAAAAGCTTTGTACAAATAAAAGAAACTGTTGACATTAAGGTGATTATTTACCACAAGAGCTGTCATAAATCGCTTAAGGATGGTTAAGGGATTAAAATTTAAGCCGGTATTATTTTTGTCCATTACCCAATACCTAATATTGTGTGGATTTTTAAGACATATTGTTGCTAGAGATTTCCTGTCGGGAGGCAATACCAGTTATTTGCATTTTTCATTTAAAACATATCTTCGTTTGGTTTTGAGATATTCTCAAAAAAAGGTGGTAGGTTTTGACGACAAGTTCGTGCAACGACTGCAACTTCACGTGAGTTCTTCTTGCTGTGTTTTTAGTTTTAATATTTTATGTACAGATTTGGCCACTTTTTACGACAATAGAACTTCAAATGCATATCCCATGTGCCTGTATAACACTTCCTGTATGTGCGAATGACAAGAAATAAAATAAAATCGCGTAAAATAAAAGGAGCCGACATAAAAATTACATGGCATCATTAGTATATACAGTGTGACCCATTTTGTTTGGAAGAACCTCCGTAAAATCCGCATTTTTCAACCGATTTAATTTTAATTTTTTTTGTTAGATTCAGTATCCAAAACAGTATTTTGCAACACATTTTCATAGCTTAATTACCATTTTCAAAGCCCTCTATGTTAATTTTTCTTTGCCAAAAAAAATAAAAGTACATTAGGCATTTTTTTTCACAAATATGACTATACCACTGGATTCATAATCATCACAAATGTAAATTACCAGAATTTTATAAAAAAAAAATTATTAACGACAAAGTTATTACCATATTTATTGGGCAAGAATAATTATTTTTGGTTCACTCAGCCTTTAATTTCCAAGCGGCCAAGCACTTCAAAAAATAATATTGTACGTACTCCATCTGCCTGGTCCAAAGGGAGAAGCTGTTAGATGGAGGAGGCATAAATACAATGGTTTTGTATAGTAGGCTTAAACATAGTAATGTAAAAATTTCCCGATCTACATTCATCAAGTCGTTAGCTGATTCACTCACTACTAGAGGATCACATGAAGCAAAGAGCAGTTAATCCACGGTTACCGGAAAAGTTGAGGCAATCTATTCGGGATATCCAGGGATATCCAGACGAACAACAACCTGTTGCAAAAAATATGTGTGCAGAACATCAGTTCAGCATTTGTGAAGATTGTAAAGCCTAAAATAATACCCCTTTCTATTCTAGTTTTATAGTCTATATAGAAAGGACAAGGAGTAATAAATCATTCATTTAAGTAGATTTCATAGACGTACCAAACTATATTTTAAGAGGGTATACCGTAAGGTACATTTTGTATTGAACGAATGAGTTGCAGCTATGCTAAAGAATATACGATTTAGGTCAGAGGTAACGGGATGTACTAATTTTAATAAAAAAAAGTGATCTTATCATTGTCCATGTTGGAAGTTCTGAAAGTTTTGTTGATGGTGGATTATTAACTTTTATTTCAAAACGCACGGGGGACTATCACGAAGATATGAATGGGGATGTCTTCGAGGAATGGTTTGTTCAAATGTTGGATCTGATTCCAAAAGG
>CAJUYH010005161.1:0-24226 GCA_910591685.1 Galerucella tenella
ATAGTTTGATGATAAACTTAGCTTCAAAATAAAAAAACTTACCATTTGAGTTGGCGTTTTTGGTTTTCTTTGAATATCCGAAATTTTTTGGCATGCTGAAAATAAAAAAAAAACAATATAGTTATTGAGTGAAAAAAAAATTACAGAAAAAATTGGCAAGTATTTGCCTCCAAAACAAAACAATGCATTTCTGTATAATGTGGTGACATTTACTGGGGTGTTTCAGTCTTTCTTTTACTAGTTCATTGACTATTTCATTACCTACCATTCCAGTGTGTTCTGGAACCAGGACAATGGCCTAGTTCATTGAGTTTCCCTAGGCATTTCCATACCAATTCAGAATTGATTATCCCTTCCATCCCTTGATTTTGAGCCATCTGCAAGTGTACCATTGAATTACATTCTTTCCAAGATTTGTTATGGTGATGGGAATGACATTCTTTCCAAGATGGAATCGTTATTCATTCTTGTTACTTAATTCTGTATCGAATTTCTTTCAAAAGTTATTCGTTTTTATCATACCATCCAGTGGCTTGTCCCAAAATTTCTGATTTCTGAAAAGCTTATTGAAAATATGGAGCAGCTTAGCAATGAGGGTCATGCGTAGATGAATCTTGTGTCGCTATTTTAAATGAAACTGAAAGTTTCTAAAGAATTCCACTTTAATGAAAAAATGGATGATTATTTTTTAAATAATCCTGTCAGCCAATCGTGATGAGTAAAAAAATTCAAATCGACCAATTGCATCAAAATTACACTGATAATTTGCTAGTAGCAGATTACAGCGAATATTACCCTCCTGTATTAACAATCCCATAATATGAAGCGGGATCTTATCGCGATAAGATGCCGCTAACTATCGAAAAGATGCCGCTAAGGGCCGGTTTTACAATAGAGATTTATACTAGGTATAGTTATACTGGGTATAAAGTTATACCGAAATTTATACCTAGAATAAAATTAGTTGGTTTTACGATGCTTTTTTACACCGGTATAGCTTTTCTTGGAGTAAGAATTGCTATACCGGTGTAAAAAAGCATCGTAAAACCAACCAGTTTTAAACTAGGTATAAATTCTGGTATAACTTTATACCCAGAATAACTATACCTAGTATAAATCTCTCTTGTAAAACCGGCCCTTACTATCGGAAAAATCCTTGTAGGTCCGTAACTATAGTAACGAGTGTTAAAATTGTGCATTATTTGTCATTGTGACATATGGCAAATTTCAAAACATAAAATACTTCAACCTAGAATTGTAACTGGGATTGGGGAGAATGTTTTAAGTTACGATGCGGCCAAAATGCAGAGAGCACTGATTATCAACAATCGTAATGTCAAGATGTCAAAATGGGAAAATAAACAAACCACTTAAAAACTTTGTTGTGTTCCGTTTTGCTGAGACAAAACGAGTGCTTAACATTGGTTTCCAAAACGTGAACCTGAAGTATTTGACTCCTGGCTGAGAAATATTAATAATGTGAAGTTACACTGCATGCCTTCAAAACAAATATACCAAAATTTTCGTGTTTGTGCTAGACACTTTAGTGATGACTGTAAAGTACCAGGAAAAAGAGGCTGAAAAGAAAAGCTGTTCTCACTTTATTCATTCCAGGAAATTACCTAAATTTAATATTAGGTGCAAGTCTATAGGTTAATTAATAATCAGGATTCTCATTTTATGGTGTAAAAAAGTTACCTAATACTATTTCAAGGGGAGATAATATAAAATTTTCAAAATTCATGAATACTAACAAGGATTCAACATTTGTTGATTCAATAATGAAAGCAGCCATATCAAATTTTGTTCTAATACGCTTTCAAAGGCGAAGATATGAGAAATGAGTATAGGTACTCCATACGTAACCCTCCTTGTTAAATTATTTAGAACTAGATGCCAGACATGGATAAAAAAATAACTCACTTATATTTTAGGAATAAAAATAGAATATTGGGAAATGATCCAGTTATGTAGTATGTTGTGTGTTATGTATGGGTATGTGTCTTAAAAATGTTGTTATTATCACTAAATATTTATTTAATTTTCCAAAGTCTTTTTATTTATAGTATTCGTCATTCACCATATACTTTTTCCCAGAAAAACAAATTATATATTGCAAACTTTATCTTCTGCAAAAATGTTGCATTATGTTGCTTTAATTCTTACTCTGCTGCAAAAGTTTTTTCAAAATAAATTGGCTTTTTACCAAAAGAACACAAAATGCAGCTTTTATGAAAACATATAAATTATAACTGATAGTATTTCAACAAATCTTGCATCAACAAGAGTTTGCCAAATATTCTCTTATGTTCAGCTCTACAAGATTTGGCGGAATATTATCAGTTATAATTTATATATTTTTATAAGCAGCTGAATTTTGTGTTCTTCAGGTAAACGGTCGATTTATTTATTAAAAAGATAAAATTCTTCATCAACTTGATATTCAAAATTCCCGCTGAATTTTATAGTTCCTGCGGCCAAACTTCAGATAGCAGTTAAAACAGTAGTCACTGCTGACAACATAGGAGTTACAATTCTAGGTTGAAGTATTTTATGTTTTAAAATTCGTTGAAATGTCGCGATTTGGACAAGATTCTTTAAGTTCTATTCAAGGAAAAGTGACCGCAAGTAAACCCAAATATGTAATACTTTTATTTCTTCTACTCGAGAAATATTCTACCGAATTACACTCGTGCATCAAAATAAACCCGATAATTTTTTATTTATGCATGTTGTCAGTAAAAACTGCATTTGGTTATTTTCATATTTTGTTAAAAGAGCCCTCCTCCTTCGGAGTCGGACTCTTTCGCCAAAATATGAAAACTCATGCAGTTATTATTATTATTAGACAACAAGCTTTCATAAAAAATTATCGTTAATTTTGATACACTTGTGTAATTACTTCCGATTATTTTTTTCACTTGTCAAAATCTGACATTTTGGTGGTTTTAACCAATAGCAATACATTATTCTAGCCAATCATTCGGTATTATACTGATAATTCTGCTTCCTCATCGATAATACCTTGTTTACATTGAAACGTCAAAATTTTACTTTGAATTTGTCATTATTGACAACTAAAAGAGCTTCGGAGTTTATTGAAAAATGAACACAAACCGATTGAGTGCCATCACCCAAGAGAATATTAAACATTCAGGTAATACAAAATTTTAAATTTATGAAAAAAATAATCTTCCCAAATACAACTCGCTCTTCAAATTTTATCACATAATTTTTTATTTTCATCACTCAAACTTGTTTATTTGAGGCAAAAACATTCAAACAAACCGAATTTAGATAAAATCCCTCGTCCTAACGGACTCGTGATTTTATCAATCGGTTTGTTTTCATATTCTTGCCAAATAAACAAGTTTTCGTGAAAAAGAAAAAATTATCGATAAAATTTGAAGCACTCGTGGTATTACCTTTGATAATTTTTTCACGCTGTTTGATTGGATCTTCGTTTGAATGAATGCGTAAGCCATTGGGTACCGGACATTTTTGGCAGTGTCATTTTTGTTTGACGTTAAAAATTACGTTCGTGGTAATAATTTTTTTAAAAATAATTTTAACTAGATTAGCACTGGTCTTTATTGCTATTAGGAAATCCCACTCATGGACTTCGTCCACTCGTGAGATTTCCATAGCAACAAAGATTCGTGCATCTAGTTAAAATTATCATATATAAGACCACGAGAGTAAAAATTTTGTCGGAGAATTTTTTCGATTGTCATGAAAGTTTGTTGCTTGGCAATTTTTGCAAATGACATTTTTAACAAAACCACGAGCCGTCAGGCGAGTGGTTCTGGATAAAATGTCATGAGCAAAATTACCTAAAAGCAACAAACTTGAATACGACAAGAGAAAAATTTTACCTTACAAAATTTTCAATTGAGTGGTATTTGACATGACTATTTCACGAGAGAAAAACTAAAAAATCATATGTTTAAACGTTTTATTTATTGCAAACTTCAATTAAACAAAGCCAAAAAAATAATAACATTATAAAAAAAAATTACTTATTTATGTAAAAAGTACAATTATTATAATTGTACGTTGTAGCATTATTTTGGGGATTGTTTTGCATCATAACCTGTGATGAATTTAAGTTAGAAACTGAGGATTCCTTTTCTTTATTTTTATTTTCTCAAAGGTTCTCTATAAGTTGGGAATGGTGTTCTTCATTTAATTGTAAATATGGTTTCAAAGAATGGGCAGAAGAATTTCCTGTAAGCTTAATTACTTCTTGTTCACCAACTCCTGCTTTTGCTAATGCAGGTATTGCAGAAGCTCTATGTGAATGATTGGTTATTTTTTTTTTTGTGTCTATACCAATTGACTCTGCCGATATTTTCGTCCACTTTGAAATTGTATTAATTCCCAATGGTGAATTTTTGTACCATATTACTTTCTCCCAATTTGGATGTACTGTTAAAAATAATCTTGTTGTTGTTAGATAAGGATTGGGGTCCGTTGAACTATAGGAAAACACGAATTTTTGACTGATTTTGCGGAAAATCGATAGTACTCACCTATTTTGAGAATAATCCGTCAAAAAATTTGCGGGTTATACACAATTTACAAAGAAAAATCCAAAAAAAAATTTTTTTCCGCCACTTGAGCCATCACTTTTTGGCATGATATTTCATACAAAAAACAGTTTAAATGTATTGCTCTGTACATGAAAGTGATCAACAACATGTGCTCTCGCTATCTATGAAAAAATTCCAGTTAGATTCTTCATAATATTGTTTAAATTACCACTTTTATAAATATATATTTGACACAGATATGCAACCTACAAAACATAGAACAAAATACAATACTTTGTAGCGTGGTTGCCAGCTGTAATCGACTACTTGACAATCATGCTACATGACTATTAAAATACGAAATTAAATATTGTATCAGACTATATTTTTAGTTAGATTCATTCAAGACAAACTCAAGAACATAAATGAAATTATAAACACATTTTATATATGATGATATCCTTATATTGCGTATTTGAAGAAGGGGAAACAAATATATAATCATTGTATTCAGCCTTCCCCTCAAAAAATATCCAATACTTTGTAATCCACATCAAGTTATTCCAGAAGGGAAAGGGAATACAATAATTGGATTCACCCTCCCCCTTCTAGAATAACTTACTTATTCTAGAAGGGGAAGGGTGAATCCAATTATGATATCCCCTTCCCCTTCTGGAATATCTTTTGAGGAAAAGGCATTTGCCTTGCCCTCAAAAGATATCCAATACTTTGTAAACCACATTAAGTTATTCAAGAAGGGGAAGGGTGAATCCAATTATTATATTCCCTTCCCCTTCTTGAATATCTTGAGGGGAAGGCAAATGCCTCCAATTATTTGTAATCCACATTGAGTTATTCTAGAAGGGGAAGGGTGAATCCAATTATTATATTTTTTCCTCTTCTTGAATAGATTGATGTTCATTACATTGCATTCATCCCTCTAATCCAATACTTTTTAAGATGAAATTCGAATGCAATAATTAATTAATATTTTGAAAATATCATGATCCTCACGTAATCGTTTACAGCTGGCAACCATGTCACACATTACGCTGAAGCTTCTGTCATTTGTCAATTGATTTAATTGTTTTCATACAAATTTGTAGCCTGTCAAATATTTATTTATAAAAGTGGTAATTTAAACAATATTATGAAGAAACTAACTGAAATGTTGTTATAATTAGCGAGAAAACATGTTGTTGATCACTTTTCTGTACAGTGCAATACATTTGAACTGTGGTTTGTATAAAATAACTAGTCCAAAAGTTATGGCTCAAGTGGCGAAAAAAAATCTTTTTTGTGATTTTTCTCAGCAAAATATGTACAACCCGCAAATTTTTTGACGGATTATTCTCAAAATAGGTGAGTACTATCGATTTTTCGCAAAATCAGTCAAAAATTCGTGTTTCCCTATAGTTCAACGGACCCAAGGATTGGATTCTCTTTTTTCAATAATTTTTAAAAATAAACGAACGGGACACAAATTGTTGTTAGCATTATTTCTTACCAGCCACTTACTGCCAGATAAAGCTTTTGATCCTCCTTGTGTCGTTTTGGGAAAGGTTGGATTATATTCTACCCTGCCAGTAAAATTACCTTAATTATCATATTCTTTTTTAAAGTAATTATTATCACAATTTTTTGTAACCCATCAGGATTATCTTTAGAATAGCTTTCTACCATTTCCATTAATTCTTCTTTGGTAAACGCGTTAGAACTTCTTTTTCTGGTTTCAGGTTCAGCCTGATGCTTTTTACGTTTTGTATTCCTGGCCAATCTAGCAAATTTATAGGTAATATCTTCAAATGGATCAATTTTGATGTTAAATTCTAGGAAATATTTTTCCTGAACCATTTGAGCAGTCGTATTCCAAAGTGTTTCCACACTAGCTTCAGTATAATCAGTTCCATCTCTTTTTTTCATGTTAAAACCATAATCTTCAAGAATTTTTTCTATAGCTTGTTCAGAAGTATCCTTTTCTAACGTATAATTACGTGCGTCCAGAAACATTCTAAACTGTTCCCACGCAGACCTTTTTGTCTTCATTGTATTTCGCGGTATACTTTGCTTAATTGTACTCTCTATTTCATTTATTGAATTATTTCCAAATCTTGTATTATTCATGTTAATAATACTTATTTAAATTTTTTAAACAGTTTTAATAATTTTTAGACAGTTAAATTAATAAATAAACAACTTAGTTTCCTCAGAAACCACTGACAATAGTACATTGTTTTCCGGGTAGGAAAAGCTTAACATTCCTGGACGACTGTGAAGATTGCTAAGTCGAGGCGCAAGCCGAGACTTAGCAACACAGAGTCCAGGAATGTGGCTTTTCCTACGAGGTAAACATACTATTTTTCCGCAAATCGTTTAAAATTCGACAGATATTGATTGATGAAAAAAACGCGATAATTTTATTCCCAAATAAATGGTGCTTTGAAATTCCTAATAAAATTACTTGGGTTACTATGGAAACGTATTGAGGTTGAATTGTCAAACTTGACGCTTATAAATGTAATTGCTGGTGTTCTCGATAGTAAAATGATAAGTGGTGATGAAATTTCCATTCCTGGGACTCCTCCAAAGCTGGTTGAGGCAGTGAATACTGCTTCATTAGAATTATTGCCAAAGAAATCAAGAGAAAAGTACGAAAATGCATACAGACGTTTTATGGATTATCGCATGAGTAAAAATACGAGTTCTTTCTCAGAAAATGTTGTAATGGCATACTTCCTAGACCTTTGTTTAAAGATGAAATCTTCAACATTATGGGCCAATTTTTCAATGCTGAAGTCAACCCTTGCACTTAAACACAATGTAGATATATCTACATACTCAAAACTTCGTTCTTTATTGAAACGGCAAGCTCAAGGTTATAGGGCAAAGAAATCTTAGATTTTAACGAAGGAAGAAATTGAAAAATTTATCCAGGAAGCTCCAGATAAAGAAAATTTAATGATTAAGGTAATTTACAAGGTTTTAATTTCTATTTAGATTATAGCTTTATTTATTTTTTAGGTGGCTGTAATATTTGGTATTTCTGGGGCCTGTAGAATGGATGAGTTAGTCCGAATGACTGTACACGATATAGAAGACTTAGAGTCTAAGCTTTTAATCAGCATACCTGATTCGAAAACCAATAAACCAAGATCATTTGTAATTAATCAGATCTACTTGAATGTTTATCGAAAGTATGTTTCGTTAAGACCAGAAAATATGAACAGTGACCGATTTTTCTTTAAATATCAAAGCGGAAAGGGTTGTAGACAAGTGGTAGGAATTCATCAATTTAGAAAAATGCCCAAAATAGTTGCTACTTATTTGAACTTGGCAAATCCGACAGAATATACTGGTCACTGCTTTCGTCGGTCTTCTGCAACAATATTGGTTGACTCTGGTGCCGACATAACTAGTTTAAAGAGGCATGGCGGATGGAAGTCATCAAACGTTGCTGAAGGATATATCGAAGAATCGCTTAACAATAAGGTTGAGGTGGCAAATAAAATTTTCACAGTACAAAATATTCAACAAAATGACCCTACCACCCTGCATGTTGTCCAAAATGTTTCTCATAGTTCTAAGAGTGTTTCTCCAATGTTCAATAATTGTACTAACTGTCAAATTACTGTAAATATAACAAATTGATCTTAAAAATGTATTCAGCAATGACTTGATGTTTTCAAAATATAAATTAATTCCTTATAAGCAATGTGTTTTCAATCATTTATGTAGAACACTAACAACTGTACGGAAATATCATTTCCTTACAGTAAGGAAATGACATTTCCTTACAATAAGGAAGTCCTGACTTTTTCTTCAAGAAATTTTGACAGGAATGTCAAAATTTCCTAGCGATTTGCGGAAAAGATTTTATATTGAATTTTATCACAGAGTACCTAATAGAATTTTATACACTTAGATTTGATATATTGAACGTCAAAAAATTGCCGCGACAAGACAAAAAATTGCCAGTTAAAAACCTTCAAATTTTGTCAGTTATCAATTTACTCTAGCGAAATAGTCAAAAAATTACCACCACTTGTGTAATTACTGTTGAAAATTCCAAATTATTTTGATATATATTTTTCATTAAAGTGGAATTCTTTAGAATTTAAAAAAGGTAATATTAGTAGAGTCCAGAAAGTAAGGGTCCACACAGTAAATTCAATATATGTATTATATTTTAACAGTAGTCCACACAATTACAGTCTTTTCCATAACTGCGCGTGGAAACTCGATTCGAACATTATAATAATATTTTTCCAAATCAACCCTAAAACACCTGATAAGATCACCCCTTTAACGATTCAATACGACATTCGAAAATAGAAATAATTGACAAACACACAAAGCAACTTATACTCAAAATATAAACACTGTTTGTAGAAAGAAGTGGGTAGGCATTTCTAAGCCCTATTAGGAAGGATACGTAGACGTAATTATAAATTAGGGCGCGGACGTACGAGTGCGAAGTGTAGGCACACGTGGAATAAGCATGAGGAAAGAATATCATTATGGCTGGTAAGGTAACTATTTGTAAGTAAGTGCAATGTCTTGAAGTGGGAACTTAAAGGCTGAGTAATGGGGTTTTATAGTTCGGCGGCTGGAATTATCTACGGATAGTTATTTAGACAATATCGTTTCGGTCAAAAATAGGGTGTGTGAATTAAGAATGAAGAATAAGTAAATATTTTTTTCTACAACTGCTATGATAAGTGACGTATTTCTCATAGCTTACTTAATTTCAAAACCAAATATTGCTCATACTGTGAGAAATATTATTTCCCACGCCACATACATTTATATGGAGAATCAAATAAAATCGACAAACACTTAGTATGCTACTGGAGCCACAATAGACTCTTGTGAGTCGCAGTGGAGGGCCTTATAGACCCACTCACCACAAACCTAACCTAACCTAGTATGCTACTGTCATCTTTAAATACCTACTTAGTTGTCACAAAACTGTCAGATTATATTGGAAAATTTTAGATTGTAAAAGGTAGTTTCAATCGTGCTTTGATAAAAATTCCAATTTCTATTGGAAATATTAGTTTAAAAAGACATATAAGTACTTATTTATAATATAAATAATATGGATACTGACAGATACTCCGCCAGAGATATTGGAAAAAGCTGCAAAACTATCTTTAGATTTGTGGCCGGAAATTTCAAGAAAAAAGTATGAATTGGCATACGAAAAATTTATAGAGTGGAGAAGAAATACAAAAATCTTTTTCGGAAAGTGTACTTTTGGTATATTTTGAAAAGTTGTCAAAAAAATTAGAGGCGTCTACACTTTGGTCACAGTTTGTGCAGTTGTAGGAAAAGTAAAGTGTGCAACTTGTGGGGAAATTACTTTTCTCACTCGTGTGTTTGCGGCATTCGCCCCTCGGGTTTGTGCCACAAAATTCCACACTTGTGAGAAAAGTTGAACTTTCCCCACTTGTTCCACAATATACTATTGCCAAATATGACGCTGTATTCTCAAATAACTAAAATTATACGTTGGGAGAACAATCGAAATAGCGTGGTTATGTTTGCGTCATTTTTCAATTTGTTTAGTGATATAGCCTCTGATACGATAATTATGGTGAAGCAGTATCGAAGGTAGTCAGTACTTGGATGGGTTTCCACTGGAGAAACACAGTCGTACAGCCTACTTGTAAATATCCATGTTTTCCTCTATGAGAAGGATGGACTTCAGCATGGAAGATTTACACCATAAGTTTGATGCAGACTTTAATACAACAGATTTTTGGTTAAAGTAGGCCAATATCACGGTTTCTGAAACTGCAGTATTTGTTGGCACCATTTCTTGGAGTATTGATACGTTGCTTCATACCACTTCTTTCATTTGTCTTGTAACAGCACAAACAAGCGACATTTGCTGATTCTTCTATATTTATTTGGCTGTTATACAAATCAATGATTTCGATTTTTCTCAGTTTTTGAAAATAAACTGTCAGTTTGACATTGATGATGAAATAACAATACTTATGATGCTATAGAAACCGGTCAAAGCTGTCCATAATTTCATGCGAAAATTATCAGTAGTAATACCCCTAGGGTCTTGATAATACCGAGATAATTTTGTCATAGAGAATGCTGAAAGCGTGTTGCTTGATAATAGCCCAAGGCCGCAGGCTCTTTGAGCAACACGCTTGAAGGATTCTCTACGACAAAATTTTGAGTATTTATCAAGACCCGAGGAGTATTCGATAAGATAATTTTTTACTTTGTAGATATCAAAAAATTGATTGTCAATCTGGCGTTTAATAATTTTCAATACAAACTTTATTAGTATTAATCAAATATTATTCATTTTTATTTAAAATTACAGTTGTGAGAAGTACAATAATTGGTGAATTAATTGAATCGTTAGATGCAAAACCAAATCTTCGCGACATTTTCAATCCAGTTGTCAGTTTGACGTTTAATTAATTTTTAATAAAAAATAAACACCAAACTGAAAACACCACATGTAGGGTATTATCGCTGTAATACAGCGGTAATTGGATGAAATTTGACACATGACATGAAATTGAGTAATTTGATTGGAAACTATATTCAGTAAAACATACTACGAGTGCTTCAAATTTTATCGATAATTTTTCCTTTTCCACAAAAACTTGTTTATTTGGCAAAAATATGAAAACAAACCGATTGATAAAATCACGAGTCCGTCAGGACGAGGGATTTTAACTAAATTCGGTTAGTTTGAATGTCTTTGCCTCAAATAAACAAGTTTGAGTGATGAAAATAAAAAATTATGTGATAAAATTTGAAGAGCGAGTTGTATTTGGGGAGATTATTTTTTTCATCAATTGTGGAGTGGAATTTTGTATTGAATGTTCAATATTTTCTTGGGTGATGGCACTAAATCGGTTTGTGCTCATTTTTCAATATACTTTGAAGCAAGTAATGAAATCAAACCATTTTATTTTGTAAAATCTACATTGTAATTGAACATAAAGTGACGCGTTTCGCTAACACAGTAGCTTTATCAAAGGTTGGAGGTATAATGAGAAACTTTCTATTTATATAGTGCCTTAATAGTAAATTATACGGAAATTTAACAATAGAATTATAATCTATTTACAAGGAAATGAAAAAAATTTGTCTAAATATGGAATTAACTGAAGAATTTAACAAGTTTAATTCCATATTTAGACAAATTCTTTTCATTTCCTTGTAAATAGATTATAATTTTATTGTTAAATTTCCGTATAATTTAGTATTAAGGCACTGTATAAATAGAAAGTTTCTCATTATACCTCCAACGTTTGATAAAGCTACTGTGTTAGCGAAACGCGTCACTTTATGTTTAATTACAATGTAGATTTTACAAAATAAAATGGTTTGATTTCATAACTTACTATGGATCTACATCAAGTAAAAGCCTCATCTATTCAATACTTTGAAGCACTTTGAGTTGTAAATAATGACAAATTCGAGGTAAAATTTTGACGTTTCAATGTAAACAAGGTATTATCGATGAGGAAGCAGAATTATCAAAGGTAATACCACGAGTGCTTCAAATGTTATCGATGATTTTTTATTTTCCACGAAAACTTGTTTATTTGACAAAAACATGAAAACAAACCAATTGATAAAGTCACGAGTCCCTTAGGACGAGGGATTTTATCTAAATTAGATTTGTTTGAATGTCTTTGCCTCAAATAAACAAGTTTGAGTGATGAAAATAAAAAATTATGTGATAAAATTTGAAGAGCGAGCTGTATTTGGGGAGATTATTTTTTCATCAATTGTGGAGTGGAATTTTGTATTGAATGTTCAATATTTTCTTGGGTGATACTAAATCGGTTTGTGCTCATTTTTCAATATACTGGAAGCACTTTGAGTTGTCAATAATGACAAATTCAAAGTAAAATTTTGACGTTTCAATGTTAACAAGGTATTATCGATGAGGAAGCAGAATTATTAGTATAATACCGAATAATTGGCTAGAATAATGTATTGCTATTGGTTAAAATCACCAAAATGTCAGATTATGACAAGTGTAAAAAATAATCGAATTGAATTAATGAAAATCTAAAAATCAATTCTGCGGGGAACGGAAAAAATCACGGGATGGCTTTATTGTCAGTCCTCGCTATCGCTGTGGCGCAAAATGTTCTCGACTAGTAAATGTTATCTGGAACAGAGTAGAATATCTGTGGAACGCTAGGGACAAAATATTTGTATCCATTCAAAATTTTCAATTTATTTTGTTTTCTCTAGCCGCTGTCCTATAAACATCGCTTTAAAGAACAAACTAGCAAGTGGCTCAAAACTAAACTTTGGAATTCTCTATTTTATGGTGAAACTACGAATTGAAGGAAGTGAAATACCAATAATATGATGGATATAATCTACAAAACTCGAATGTTTCTTCTTTTAGACGTGAATGTATAGTTTGGCAAGTTTATCTGAAGCTATGCGGCATCGGTAAGAGGCGAGGAAATATGGCGCATATCTGTCATGAACGTACAAATGGCGTATGGTACTTATTTTACCAAGTAAAACTGAGAAAACAAAGGTCACTGACAATACCAACGCCACTGGATAAATTAATATCAGTCAATTAACGGAGTGATAGGGAAGAACACACGCACGCGCTTGCCAATAAGAAGTCAGCTGGTCAGGCCATTCGATAAAAATCACCATAACAAATTTGGAAAAATGCTCATCTTTTAATATTCATAAATTGAAAAAATAAGGTTGATACACTTACCGACTTAAAATTCGATCCATTCAAAATAATGATTTATTTGAAAATGCTCTTACTTTCAAATGCGGAAGCTGATTTATTTGAATTTTTTAGCAACTTTTAGATAAAATACTGTAGTTTTAAGATTATTATTCGGACATCTAGAAGTAATTCAGTATTCGCTGGATATACAGGGGGGAAAAGAAAACAATTTTTTCCTTTACTTTTGACACACCTGGTAGGTTAATTCTGCTAGTAGATCTGCTCACAATTAACTTTATCAAGAAGACTGATTTGTTTCCAACATTTTGTTCCTTCATTTACTCTAATATCTTAAATTGTTTGTGGAATGTGACGGTTTAAAGAAAATGCAACATTCTCAATTTTTTTATTCAGTTTTATCAGAAAGATACATAGTTTTATAAACAAATCAAACAACAAATAAACTAATAATGATCACAAATTATTAACGGGTATTTCCCTCACGAGCGCGAATAACTGCCTCAATGCGTTGTGGCATACCCTCTGTTAGATGTCGAATCTCCATCTGGCCAATCTGATCCCATTCTTGGACCAAAGCATCTCTCAAAAAATTTAAATTACTTGGAAAAGGAATTCGGTTACGAACTTGTCTGCCCATCATGTCAGACGTGCTCAATTGGATTGAGGTCTTGGCTACGTGACGGCCAGTTCATCCTTTGAATTTCTGTTTCGTCCAAATATTAAGATACAATCCTCGCAATATATGGTCGAGCGTTGTCGTGCATAAACATGAACTCGTTTCCTATAAACGGTGCAAATGGAATTACATGTGGATATAGCACATCACGAATATATCGGTTAGCTGTCATTGCTCCGCCGTTAACAATGACTAAATCAGTATGAGCTTCCATGCTTATGCCGCCCCAAACCATTACCCATCCTCCTCCATAACAGAGTCTTGTGGAAAAATTATCTTGGTCAAACCTTTCGCCTCTCCTTCGGTATATTCTTTCACAGCCATCTGGAGAACGTAATCAAAACCTTGACTCGTCAGAAAATAAAATCTTACTCCAGTCATCGAAATTCCATGGTGGTGCTCCCTGGCAAATCGAAGACGGGCTGTTCTGTGATTCCTAAGTAACTCCGGACCAGTTGCAGGTCTTCTGGAGCGTAATCCATGTTCTCGTAATCGCCTTCGAATCGTTATTTCGTTAACAGCTACTTGGCGTCCTTCTTCCAAACGATTTCGAGCCATGACAGCAGTAGTTTTTCTTCCTCGCAAAACGTTTAATGTTACAAAACAATTATCTCGAACATTTTTTGTAGAACGTCGTCTGCCAGATCCTCTTCGTCTCGAAAAACTACCAGTTTCATTGAAACGTTGTACAGCTCTCTGGACGCTACACCTTGTAACACCCAATATTAATACTGAGACCTACCGTCTTGTACCAGAGCAACTGCTCGTGCTGTATCAGTAGGTGTTAAAACCATGATGTTAATTTGAATACTGATAATTAAACTGCAATTGCCAAGTTACTAATATTTGACAGTTGTCATTGTGAGTTGTGAGCACTCTACTTATTTTGTAGTTTATTCTCTACCGTCATTTAAATTATGACAATTTCTAAAATGTTGCATTTTCTTTAAACCGTCACATTTCACAAACAAATTAAGATATTGGGGTACATAAAAAAACAAAATGTTGGAAACAAATCAGTCTTTTTGATAAAGTTAATTGTGTGCAGATCTACTACCAGAATTAACCTACAGGGTGTGTCAAAAGTAGAGGAAAAAATTGTTTTATCTTTTCCCCTGTACATGCGGCGAGTACTAAATTACTTTTAGATTTCCGAATAATAACATTAAAACTACAGTATTTTACCTAAAAGCTGCTAAAAAATTAAAATAAATAAGCCTCCCCAGTTGAAAGTTATAGCATTTTTAAATACATCATTGTTTTGAATGGATCGAATTTTAAGTCCGTAAGTGTAGAAAAAATCAAAGAAAGCAAGCACATTGAAGAATTAACGCTCAATTATATTGTTAATAATAAAAAGACCCTTTTCCAATTATTATCACTACATACTTAGCACTTTAGCTTTTTCATACTCAAACGTGGCAATATCGAGTGTTTTCGACTGCATTCCTTTCACGGCTTTAGATAAACTTGCCAAAGTATATCTAATAATGAAGCGATTGGTCTAACGAAGCAGTAATTAAAAATTTATATCCATAACTATCTTTCAAAATTCTCTTAAATCAGATTAATTTACTGTTTCACCTTTTCCACATGTTGCTGGGAAACTAAACATCAATTACACGAAGCAAAAAAATAATTTAGATCGAAATAAAGAGCACGAACCTAACTTCTGGACGTGGACCGATGGGAATAATTTATTTACAGAACAAAAAAAATTGTTGCCCAAACTTTTATGAGTGTAAATGGTGACAGGCCTTAGATAAACGAAAAAAAATTAACATGCAGTATCGAGGTTTGATGTTGGGGGTTGGTACTATTACAATTTTCGGGGTTGGTTAACGTTTCTTGATAAAAAATATCCATGAAACAATCTACAACTTCTGTGACAATTGCAAAATATCCAACGGACTCCCTTAAGCTACAATCTAGATACGATAAAGGTATGTATTTTTCAAAATATGAGTGAAATTTTCAAAACAGCAATGTTATTTACATCCCTTTTGCTTTTAGTATAAATAACTATTAATGAATGGGACTACTCAGGTCCTACATACTTATTATGATCAAAGTACGGGATATTGTTCAGCTCCAGAACTATATAACTTTCATTGTTGAATATTTATCGAAATGTGGGTTATATTTGACGCCACAGCACGATGATTTCATCTCAAACTTTTATGGATTTAATTCACCTCCAGTGGCGCAATGGTATTGTAATGCAAATTTTGCGGGGAAAATATGTGAATAGCGTTCCATATATGAGTATATATCTATGAAAAGATAAGAACATGTAAACATTGTCGGTAGAGTGGAATAAAAAAAAAGGAAATATTATCATAAACGTATGAAAATTTAAAGAGATACGTGCCTTTGGCGTCGGTACGGTGTATTTTTGCTAGGGATGCTATCAGGAAGTTTTAATTGGATTTTTAATTGTGTATTCCTTTTAATTTTCAAAACAAAAGGAAATATATTCAATTCATTCAAAGTATGCGTTACATAATTCGAATGTTTTGATTTATTTGCATATAAAATGTATGAAACAAAACGGTTTGGGCTCGACTCAAGTTAATATTGACATAAATTGCCAAAATGATTTTCTATTTTAAAATGTAGTTCGTGAATTTGAGTAATTTGCAGCAATTCAAGAGCGGAAAATATATTATTTAAGAAATTTTTGTGTAGGTTAAAAGAATTCCTAACGAATGCAAGACGTTCATACGGAAAGCCAACGCTTTTTTCGAAAATTTTTTCAAGAGATCGATATCTCAAAAGCAAAAGAAGGAACTGGGATAGGAGTGTACGGACCAAGGACCAAGCACTCTGAAAGCTTGGGAAAAACCACAAGTATTTTTCAAGCGAAAATTCACGCTATAAGAAAGTGTGCCCAGCTCAATATTGACAAAGGAAATAGAAGGCTCTTATGTACTTTCACGTACTCAGTTCCAGTGTGGATTGCAGGTCAAACTGCAATAGAAAAAATGAAATAGCAAATGAACTAACAAATGAACTAACAAATGAATTAGCAAAAAAAGGGACGGAACCCTTTTGCGTTATCAGCTCCAATGTCATATTAGAAGCTGAACAAAAGAGAAGATGTGACCATTGGAAAGATCTAGTAAGGCTTTTGGACAATCAAAGATTGTACAGGGTGACTACAATCCGTTGAGATCTAATAAATGTACAAGTCAAAGTAAAATTGCACCTGCAAAGAGTTTCAACAGGGATCTCAACGGAACATTGTCGCCTGAATGGGCACCTGAAAAAGCTCAAGATAGTGGAGACATCCTCATTCACATCCTAGGGATTGGATCCAAATACCATTACCAGACTTGGAAAGAATGCCATTCAATGGTACACAAACGGCTCAAAAGCAATAGAAGGAACTGGGATAGGAGTGTTCGGGCCAGGAACCAAACACTCTGAAAGCTTGGGAAAAACCCCAAGTATTTTTCAAGCGGAAATCCACGCCATAAGAAAGTGCGCCCTGTTCAATATTGATAAAGGATACAGAAGACAAAGGATTATCATAATGTCGGATAGTCAAGCAGCCATTAAGGCACTGAGCTCTTGTGTAATCAGTTCCAAAATGGTGTGGGAATGCCTAGACAAACTCAATGAACTAGGCGAGAACAACATAGTCACCTTACTATGGATTCCAGGACACACTGGAATAGAAGGAAATGAAATAGCAGATGAACTAGCAAAGAGGGGGACTGAAATACCTTTCTGGGGGCCCGAACCCTTTTGCGGAATCAGCCCCAATGTAATATTGGAAGAAATAGGTAAAGCCGAGAAAAAAAGAAGATATCTGACCATTGGAAAGATCTAGTAGGGCTTATACAATCAAAGACTCTTCTGGGTGACTACAACCTGTTGAGATCAAAAGAAAGCATAAGTCAAAGTAAAACTGCGCTAAGAGTTTTAACAGGGATACTAACGGGACATTGTCGCCTGAATGGACACCTGAAAAAGCTCAAAATAGTGGAGGAAGAAGAATGCAGATTTTGTGGAATGGAAGAAGAAACCTCCATCCACATACTTTGCAACTGCACAGCACTCCAGAATCCTAAAGCACAGCACCTGGGAGATTACTGGATAGAAGAGGAACATTTGCCTAAGTTGAAGCCTGCAGACATCCTAAAATTCCTCCGGGAAATAGGACTAAAGGAACAACTAGTTTCTGAGACTCTCCTCAGAAACTGAGTAGAAGTAAGGGGGCACAATAGATCTTTTAGGTCTCAGTGAATGTCACCCAAAAAAATCACACATACATACACATAGGGATTGGATATTGGATAGAAGAGAGACATTTATTTAAGTTAAAGCCTGCAGGTATCCTGAAATTCCTCCGGAAAACAGGACCAAAGGAGCTACTAGTCTCAAAGACTTTCCAATTTTGAGTTAACGTAAACTTTTTTGACGATCAGTATGGATAACATGTATAAGTTCTTATTTATTTATTTTCATTTGAAAAATAAAGCGCATCAACCCATTGGGTTATTAGCGCTACCAAATGAATAATAAATATTAAGTACTACTACAGTAAAGGTATAAAAAACAAACAATAATGGTAATTAACTATTAAACACCGACAGTCAGGCAGCAATTGAAGCCCTGAGTGGATATACCATCAACTCAGGACTTGCTGACGAATGTCGAGAACGACTTGCTGATCTTTAAAGTCGGAACGCAGTGCGGCTAGAATGGATTCCGGCCCACTCTGGTTTTGGAGGCAACGAAATGGCGGATGCACTGGCTGCGGAAGGTGCGGCAGCTCCTTTCTGCGGCCCGGGCCCGACCCTCGGCCTAATAAAACAAACAATAGGCAAGGAGACGAGGAAGTGGCTGAGGAACCAGCACCTCGCTCATTGGAATGCTCTGCGGGGTCTTAGATAATCCAAACTTCTACTGAAGGGATGGACTGATGGACACGCTGGGGCAGCTATTGAACTACCAAGGAGTAGGTTGAGGAAGATAGAAGGACACCTAACAGGGCACTGCTGTGTGAGGAAGCACCTCTACAACCTAGGAGTAGAGGAAAGTTCCCCATGTAGGGGTTGCGGCATGACTGACGAAACGTCAGTCCATGTTCTCTTAGAGTGTCCACACTGGGCTGTATTACGCAGGCGAATCTTCGGAGTCCCTGTCATGGCCCCTGGAGATACAAGCAGGCATCCACTGAAAAACGTTGTGGCCATTATTGAAGGACTCGGCTTCATGGATGTCTAGGTAGCAGGAAGGGCACAATGGGCCCGCCATTAGAATGATTGTAATATAAGGTAGTCTAAATTTGGAGTTACAAGTGCTGATCCAGCTCCACTATCTGTTTTGGAGGCATCTGTGTAGATATGGGTATGTTGTAAATAAGAAATTTTCTCATGTAAGTTTCCTCTAATAAGGGTATGGTTTGTTTCGTTCTTATCAAAACTTGTCAACGATGTATCACATATTGGTAATTTTACTATCCATGGAGGAGGGAAGGGGATGAATTGGGGGATCGCTTGAAGAAGGTTCTTATTTATATAAATATGAAAATCGTGTTTACTATTTGTGAAATATATGTAAATTTTCATTACTTACTGACTGACTCGATGACTTCAGCCAAAAGGACTCCATCGCTGCAATCACTCGCTAATGAACTGACCCGTTTTTTACTTCTTGCCTTTTCCAGATAGTGATTAGCCCAATCAGAGTAAATCTGCAATAAAAAGTTTAATGTTAAAAACAGTTTAAATAAGCAGATAACTTCTTCTCTCGTATCAAGCCTCGTTTATCATTTTACAGGTGTATAACCTTAAAGTTTCAACAAACTGATGCATCCTAAGAAAAAAACTAAGTCTCTTTTGTGATCTTGAAGCTGCTCAACTTTTAATTGAATATATAAAATGTGAGTATTCTCACATAAAACCCGTATTGCGCATGTGCTCTAAATTATCAAGTGTCATCTGTTATTTCAGTTAATTATATTCCAGTGTGTCGTGGAATCCACAGTAAGACTATATTGTTCCCGTCTAATTCATTGGAACTGATTACACATTTTAAATTCGTTAATTTGGAAATTAATCCTTTTGTTGCAGCTGAGAAGCTGAAGCCTGCAGATATCCTAAGATTCGTCAGAGAAATTAGTCTAAAGAAGCTAGACTAAGAGACTCTCCTCAGAAACTAAGTAGAAATAAGGGGACACAATAGATCTTTTAGGTATCAGTGAATGTCACTCCAAAATACATACATACAGCTGAGAACTGGAAGGTTGAATAAACAAAATTTTATGTCATTTTCTCATTACGTACAATCCATCAAATTCTTTGAAATCAAGTTTGTTTGAATGTTTTTTTTATTGGTGTTCTCTTGTTCATGTACTTTTCATTTTCACCAATAAATCCGACAAATGTAATATGCTCGAGTTAAATTTGTGGCTCGCCTTGCTACTTAACAGGAAATCACTGTATTCCTGAAGGATATAGTAGCGTAAATAGCTATTGTAATCCGGGACTTTGTTATTACGCTACATTTAGAAACCTCTGTTATGACCGACTGTTCGGGAAATTTGGTGCTTTTCTCCATTTCAAGGAAGGGAGATATTTCCATTTTCTATTCGATTGTGGACAGATTTAAAGGAGATACTGTCGATTCACATTTCAGATTCCGAACGGGAAATTTTTACAACAAAAAAAATAATACATTTTAGCTCTAAGGATTGTTAACGACAATATCAAAAATACCGTCTAAAACTTTTTAGACCCTAAAATTTCAACCATAAATAATAAAAATTATTTTTCTATATTTCACAAAGCATCACATACAGACATTACAATTCATAATAATCATAAATTAGCAGCTTTCAATACTAATAGGGAAGGGCGGAAGAACATCACATTCTACCTGAGAGTCAAGCAGGATTTTGTAAAGGCCGCGGTTGTATTGACAATGTTTTCACCTTAATTTCTGTGATCCATATTAGACTCAGGAAAAGGAAACCTTTTGCAGCTTTTGTAGATTTCAAAAGAGCTTTCGATTCAGTAAAATACAATATATTGTGGCTAAAACTATTTAACTTAGGTATATCTTCAAAAATAGTGCAATTTATTAAAACCCTTTATAATAATGCATCATTTAAAGTGAAAGGAAACAATGGTTTTTCTAAATCGTTTGATGTAACCACTGGAGTACTACAAGGAGAGCCTATGAGTCCACTGCTTTTTGCCATGTATTTAGCAGACTTGGAAGATTTTTTCATTAATAAAGGGGCTTAAGGTGTAGATATTGACGCACGGAATCATATACTAGCATTGCTTTATGCTGATGACCTTGTAATTTTGGCCTATTCTGAGATAGATGTAGCAAAAAAACTCAAAATTTTGTAAGAGTACACCTCACTAAACGGTTTAACAGTTAATATTTCTAAAAATAAAATTAAACAATTTTCTAGGAGAGGATTTCGTCAGGCAAATTATTCTTTCTATCTCAACAATCAACAGATGCCTATGACAAACGAATATGTTTACTTGCGTATTTCCCTGACTTCTTCTTGTGTTTTTAGCAAAATGGCAGTCGCAACTGTTAGTAAAGGTAATCAAACCGTTGGAGCAATTATACCTATTATGTGTAAAGCTTAGGTCAATACATGGTTACCTAGAATTAAATTATTTGAATCACTCGCTCTAAGTGTCATGTTTGGCTGTATTGGGGTCTGGGGATTACGTTACGTAGATCTTCTTGAAAAAGTTCAATTAAATTTTTTCATACGGGAATTGTTGCTACCGAGTAAGTAATACTCCAGTCTGTATAGTGAGACTTGAAACAGGTAGGGTCAAGTTAACCCATAATTCATATATTCAAGTTAGCAATCAATTGGATGGAAAAAATTCTCCTAATGGAAAATACTCGATTTCCCAAGCTTTGTTTTTCTCGCTTGCGACAACTTGTTCTTCCGAAGAACGTTTTAATTGGGCTACTCAAATGCTTACTCTATTTGACCTTGCGGGAGATTTGAATATTTGGGAAAACCTAGATCTAAAGTCACTAAGAGATAATGGAAAGACTCTTTTTGAAAATTTATACAATAAACTAAACTGCATGGATCTTAGTTTGGCACAGCGGTGCTCTTTTATGAACTTATACACCAGCTTGAATATTACTGCCCAAGTAGAACAATACCTGTTACTTAAACTACCCATACAAGTCACTCGCACTCTTGCACAATTACGGATGTCCAATATTCATAAATTTTTTTTTCTTTTAATGGTAATAGCTATAATATTAACCCGGAAGAACTATGCACGGCTTGTAATAAGAATGAATACGAAACCCTCCACAATTTGTTATTTGATTGTCCAATATATTCAGTAATGAAGCCAAAAGTCAATTGTTTTGACAATTTTAATGCACTAACTTCGATTCATAACTTAAGTTATGAATCTGCCAAGATAATTATTGGACATACATGGAATAGTTTGAGAAGCAATAAATGTATTATTATTATTATTATCATTATCATTATCATTATCATTATCATTATCATTATCATTATCATTATCATTATCATTATCATTATCATTATCATTATCATTATCATTATCATTATCATTATCATTATCATTATCATTATCATTATCATTATCATTATCATTATCATTATTATTATTATTATTATTATTATTATTATTATTTTTTTTTTTTTTTTTTTTTTTTTTGTTATAGAGCATCGACTGCTTTGGTCATTAGCTCTTCTCATTTGGAGGAGGGAAAACTCATGTTCACCCGAAGATCGGGTAGTGTTGGACTCCTTCATGGCCTACCAACCAAAAACCTCCTCCAACATTTAAGGCTGTACTTTTATATTCTTAGGTACAAGCTGTTTGCTTTCAAGAAATTCAGCAACTTAATTTGCTCTTTTGTAGTTGAAGTGCATGTCTTTATGTCTTTCGCGATCCCCATATCCAGACGACTTCGAGAAAGCAGTGGACATTCAACTATTATGTGTCTTATAGTGATTTGTCTTCCGCATTCACAGACAGGCGCGTTCCTTCCGAGAAGTAAGTAAGAGCTGGTCAGGTTAGTATGCCCAATTTTTATTCGGGTGATTACTACTTTGTCCCTACGCTTCTGAAGTTTATATTCAGATGGTTCCAGTTGTATACTTGTTTGTATTTCTTTTAGCGCGTTATTATTGACAGTCCATTCTTCTTGCCACTTGTCCATTATTTTTTCTTTCATATACTTTTTCTGTTGTTCTAGGCCTTCATCGTAGATTTGGTTTTCTCTTGCGCTGATGTTTATGGACTCTAGTAGAAGTGATACTCTTGTTGGGTATGATAAACTGCTAACTCGACGGGGTTGGAGGGGAGTCTCTAGTGTGGACAGTATTTCATGTGCAGGGTGTATGGGGTTGTGGAGTATTTTACAGTAATAATTTGTCATTAAGTTTTGCCTTCTGTACCGAAGTGGGGTCACTCCTCCTTCACAACATAATGACAGGTAGGGACTTGTTCTGAATGCACCAAGATCTAATCTTAAGGCAGTACACTGAATGTGGTCTAGTACTTTCAAGTTTGATTCACTAGCCGAGCCGTAAATGATGGATGCGTAATCCATTTTTGATAATATGTAGGTCTTGTAAAAATTTATCAGAACAGTGGTATCAGATCCCCAATTGATATTTGCTAGCGTTTTTAAGATATTCAGCCTTTTTTTACAGTTCACTGAAAGCTCTTCTATGTGGTCATTCCAAAGGAGTTTTTTGTCAAGAATAAGACCTAGGAATTTGGTAGATGCTTCTATCTGGATACTATTTCCGTACAAGTACAGCTTGGGTTCAGGGTGATTTTTTTTTTGTTTGCAAAAGTGGATGCAATGTGTTTTAGATACAGATATTTTAAAACCGTTATTTTCTGAATAATCTGTGATGGCATTTATACTATCCTGTAATGTGTTGACTATATCTTCCATTAGCGGCGAGGAGTAATATATCGCCAAATCATCCACATACAGACTTTTCTGTACTCTTTCAGGAATAACATTGGCCAAGCCGTTAATAGCTACCAAGAATAGAATGACACTCAAGTTTGCTCCTTGAGGAATTCCATTTTCCATATAATGCCTTCGTGATGTTTCCATTCCAACTCTGACGCTAAACTCCCTGTCACTTAGGAAACTTCGAACAAATTCCGGCAAGTTGCCGCGAAGACCCCATGTATGTAATGTTTTCAAAATCCCGTATCTCCATGTTGTATCATAGGCTTTTTCGAGATCAAAGAATATTGCTACGGTGTGTGATCTGTCTGCAAAACTTTT